>JADNYV010000965.1:0-11772 GCA_015501055.1 Mucidula mucida
TAGACAATGGTGCTCGCTTGTTCCCGAGGAGTGCGCTCTTCTCGAACAGGAAGTGGTTGAGCCTTTGTCGAAGAATCGCTGTTTGTTGAAGAGCTGTCGTCGAAGAAGAGGAAGGTGTTCAGACCAGTAAAGATGGGTAAAAAGATTTCGCGAGTCTGTGTGCAAGTCTTTTCGTGACTATCAGTCCTTCTCGATATTTCATACCCTGTTAAATTAGTAGTAATACCAAGATGCTTATTATTACTTTATGTGGGACTTCTAAAGCACAGGGTAGTGTCGGGTTGAGCTCGATCAATGTGGGTCTATGTTCCAATTCGGCACACACCGTCTGCACGATCATCGAGTTTCGTGTTTGTTGGCCATAATACAAAAGCTCCTTGATCAGACTGAAGTGTACCCTATGCTATATGTGAAGTACCTTATCGTCGGCTTGGTCACTGCGACTGCTGCTTATGCCTGACAGTGTTGTCCGGCGGTTAGGGATAGTTCGATTATCAGAGATCTGTAAGTACATAGTATTCAATGTACTTTTTGTGTCTGCTTACTTTTGTTCACATCTCTCAGGGCCCGCACTGTGGCAGCAAGCCAGCCAAACGATTGGTCCAGAAAAGGCAGGTTGCTTATGTCTGGGGAACTTTCGACGGGATCGCCTTGGCGTCGACGCTCGAACTGTTCCGTGTCTTTGCGCTCTCAAACAGGTTCAAGTTTCTCCCAGTAAATTTCTCCAAATTTGTTTTGGAAAGTCGTCCTGATTTGTTCCCTAGGTTCGTCAAGAAGAGAAGCTAGAGCTTGCGAAGCTGCTCCATTGCTTCCCCATCCCGGTCAAAGAGAGTTTTGAGGAATCGGCGGCCAAGACTAACGTGCGGTTCTTTGGCTCGGCAGTTCAAGAGTGTACCGGCCGATGTTAATCGTAAAGCAGAAGACAAGCAGTTCGTAAGCTGCACATTTGCTTCCTATTCGATTGTCTTTCTGACATTGTTCTACAGTCATGGTATTAGTACTTTGACCTGCTCAGTATGGGCGACCTATCTGAATGAAATCGCTTTGATTTCTGAATAAGAGTCCTCCAGACATTTGAGAGCTTATTGACATGGTGAATGCTGGACGATTCTTGCATCGCCTTGTTGACAACTTCCCAGAGTTACAGTGCGTCGTTGCGTTTCCCGCCCTTCACCTTTGCTTACCAAGCTATATAGACTGTCGGCCCTCTCACACGCTCTTTATTACGCACCAACCTTTCCATTATTCCCGATTTCCAGTGGGATGAAACGGTCCATGGTGCTGCCGAATGTTTCTTGATCCCCACGTTGATGGAGAGGTTATACTCTTCCGTGACACGTTCGTCCTTTGCCAGCGGTGTTGCGAGGACGAGCACAACGTCACCATAACCGAGTCCGTGTTCCAGTCCGCCTACTCCTCTATGTTTCCATCACTGACCGATGGTTACATTCGGAGACTCGTCTCGGTTCGTTCAACCACTCATACCTTCCCGAGAAATTCTCCAACGAGTCGCGATCTCCAAAGTCTGCGTTTCTCAGATCTGCAGCCCGACTATCACGATGTGCCACAAGATCGAAACACGACCTGAGGTCTTCCAAGCCTTGTGCAACTCGGACGGAAACATCTTTGTTGGCGTTCCGACAGGCAGTGGCCATTAGTTTGCGCTGAGTT
This sequence comes from Mucidula mucida, assembly GCA_015501055.1. Taxonomy (NCBI): domain Eukaryota; kingdom Fungi; phylum Basidiomycota; class Agaricomycetes; order Agaricales; family Physalacriaceae; genus Mucidula; species Mucidula mucida. The sequence continues at coordinate 1,672 of JADNYV010000965.1, forward strand.
CGCACTTCTTCGTCTGTAGGAAATGTACCCACCGCAGGCAAGCCTTTCCTTTGACGACATTTTGTGACAATGTTAATGATAACTCTAGTCGGACGTCTGATCTCCTCGATGGCGCCAACAGGTTCCTCATTTCAAGCTTGAGGTACGCCTTTGCTGCCTTCTGTTGTCGGGAACGTGAGCCTCATTCTGGTGTAGGTCATCAAGCGTTGCACTGCGGTGGGGATCGAGTCGCTATATGATATCTTGGAAATGTCGGAGTACGACAAGCGAAGTAGTTTTCGCAGCTGTCTACGGCGTACATGTATGTTGCTTAGGTTCAATTTATATAAACAAGATGTTGCTATCTTTGTGAATTCATACCCAACACTCGATGTCAGCGACAAGCTCGTCAAGGACGAGTACACGGCCGGCGCGCCTATCATGCTCCAAGTGACCAAGTCTTGCTGTCATGCGATGTCGACGAGGACGACGAAGATTGCAGATCAAAATGTCGTGGCGCCTTACTAAAAGGTAGCGAACTGGTGACTGGTTGTGGGGCGAGCCGTCTACGGGGCAGTTGTAGGCGATCAAGCCGGTGACGGTGAACCATAGTTTTGCGATGAAGCTGCAGCTTACTCTGTTGAAGGGCAAGCATAGTTTGGAGCGATGCTTATGGTGGTGCTGACCATGATATTGGGTTGGACGCGTTAGAGAATACGGCCGATGATAACGGTGCATGTAAAGGCTACAATTTGGGACTAAGTACTACTAGACTGTATATTATTTGCATATACTCGAGTATCTAGGCGGGCCGTAAACTCTTCCGAACCGACACGAACGTATCTGAAGGCACTCGATGAGCTCGGAAGTAGTAATTTAAAAGGTGCCTTACCTTAGCGGTGTCTGATCAAAGCCTGACGCAGACAAGCTGACGATATCAGGTATTGCGGAATCCTTTAATAGGCGGGCAGTCTCCATGAATCTTGCCTCCCGCAATGGTACACCAGCACGGCTATCGGTCGTTGTTCCAAGAAGATAGAACGCCAATGCGCAGAGCGCTATACCGCATAGCACGGTGACCACCGCTTTCCATTGGACGATCTGCAGTCTCGCCCGTGTTTGGTGTGTATAGTATTGTGCAGCGGTAGCCAGCGTGGAGGTATAGTTCTCGGGAACAGACTGGCATTGTTGGTAGGGCCAATCGTAAGCGAACGGTTGGTCGCAGAGCTGCCATATATTCCAGAGATAGCTGGCAGTCATGTTAGCCAACATGTTCTCGAAGAACGCGAGTGAGTGATTCGCTTGAAGGATATGAAGAAGGATGCCAGACATGACGTTCCGGTCCTGCTGGGATGTATTATCGTCGTTACTGCAAGGGGCGGGTACAAACATTTCGAGGAATTCGTTCGCGAGAAAGTCGTTCCCATCACGAGGATTGACTGCCGAGAAATCATCCCAAGCATGAGCGGCGGAAGGCTCTAATTGAGAGCTTCCATCAACCAGCACCCCGGTGGAATTGAATGAAAGCTTCGCCTTTGTTGTTCGAAGAGTACAACCGAGTGCTTGAAAATGCCAGGTGTTGCTCTCAGCGATGCACTCGGTGTGGTCTCGGAAGTAGTCCACACATTCGGCAGAAGCGTCATCGAGTTGGTTGCTACTGCAAGCGCTCAGACAATCGTCAGCCGCAAGAAGGGACGTGACATTGACAGACGCAACCGATCCAGTTGCGTCATGGAGTAACAAGTCTCTGTCGGGCGTAGCTACAACCATGAGGACTTGGTTCGATGCTCCCTTATATCCATCTTCAGCATGCCAATCATCGAAAGACCAAGGCTGCAACAAGAGATCGAAACTATTGTTGTAGATTTCGACATCGAAGAGCAGGGGACTCAGAAGTGTACTATTGAACAAGGAAGAGTTCAGAGTTCCATAGGGAGGTCGATTGCTCAAGCTGACAAAGTGAGCGAACTCAGTGTGATTGTTGGGAGGCCATCGAACATAATAGTTGTCGGAAGAACCATTGACCATATCACCCGGAGGGCTAAAGAAACTGTCCTCCGGCTTGATATGCGAACAATGCACATTCATCTTTGTGCCGTTCACATTGACTGGAAAAGAACGGTTACATATGGTTCGACATGTAGTACCCCTCTACGCACCTGTGTCAAACGGACGAGACGAATCCGGGATATCGTAAAGAACGCTGCAAAACAACGTCAGAACAAAGTTCTTCAAAATGGCTGACCCAACTCACTTGCCAATGAGTCCGGAATGGTGCGTTTCGTTAGCGAAGATATCCGGACGAAGAGTTCGTGTGGAAGTCTTAACAATGTCGTAGAGCTAAGGATGTTCGAAAACATAGATGGGAAGTGAACTCACCTGCCACAAATCTTGTATCTTGTAGAGCCCTGAACTAATGTCTTCCATGCTGGAACAATTGTAGGTCCCGTGATCCACGTGAACCAGATTGGAAGAATGGAATGGTAGAAGGTGATTGTGCGCCGGACCATCGTTCATCGTTGTCGTGTTGTAGACTTCGACCCCTTAAAACAGTGCATCGTTAGGTATGTGTCACCTACACTAGTATTTGTGGCTTACCAAGGACGCTAGACGATGCCAGTTTCAAGATCTCGCCCGCGATAAAGTAAAGAGGTATACCGAAGAGGACACTGCGCGAAATTTGTCTGGAGCGATGCATATGGAAGAGGCCATTCATAACGGAGGGTCCCACTCCTCCGTACCAGGCTTGAAGCCGATAGTCGAGGTCAATGATAGAACGAGCTAAGTTCTGTGTCAGATGTATGCTTCTACGGAACATGGAGCTCACGGTGTCGGATAGCAGCATCGATCGCTACCGCACTAGACAGCAAATACAAAAGTGAAATGGATGCCGTGAAGAAAATCTGCACCACGATGGTAATAGTACTGGTGACTTGGCTGACCTGAACACCGTGAGTGGAGAGTAGTTTGCTTGTTGACTGCGGACTTACATTTTCAACTTCAATTTCTACCTTCCGCTCCCCGTGTGTCAACGAAACGATGAGCGTAAATATGCTGATAAGTAGAAGCGTTGCGTGCAGAAGATGGACCACCATCAAGCGAAAAGAAGATCGCCAAACAGGTCGTTGTCCTGGAGACCTGTCTCTCCGGAGACGCCAGTCCTCTAGCAGCTCTCCACGTTCCACGAGAGTACTGTAGAACTGTTAGAAAAGACGTAAAGGCATGGAGGGTGACGAACGAAGAAGCATAGTCCAATGGATTAAGCTCAAGCTCCACACCTGAACGATAAGTCATTGCTGAGACAGACGCGGATGCCATGATGAGTGGGTAGCTTCGGGGCTTTGGGTTTATGTATCCTTCCGAAATGTATTCGCGGTCGATTCATATGATCACGTCTATGCAGTTCGCCGTAGAAGAGTAAACCGTGATCGACAGTCGGATGTATTGAGATATCTGTAAATGCACCGCCAAATCGCGCCAAGCACCGCACATCCTGATGGCAATGAAAAGCCGCCCACTGGAGGAATTGAGGTTGTTGAGGGAAACCAACACTGCCGTGCATGGTTTGTCCAGGAAGGAGGTCTGACAACAGAAGTTTCAAGACTGTAAGACAACCCGGAGCCAAATGTAGCGTGATGGAGGTTCGAAGCCAACAGGATAGACTTACATAATGGTGTTCTACGAGGGCAAGGCCCTGGCGAAATCCGCCACAGGAAGGCGCGCAGTCATCTTGGGAGCGGGTAGCTGAGTGCTTTGTCGTCGGAACCTGACATGGGCCAAGCAAAGACCTGGGTGTACGCCATCAGTGCGTTGACACCGATTCAGAGTCTAGCGTAATGTGGCCTTAAACATCCCCAGTTAGTTTAATAAAAGCGCGTACTTACAACAGGGAGAAGCATACCTGATCCCGACCGCACTCTCAGGCGTATGCTGCAGATCGAAGTGGTGGCAGCTCTCACAGACGAGTGTATCATCGACCTTAAAGACCCGTACTACGCGTATGTCAGAGCGCGGTATCATCTGAGCTTAGCATGAAATAGTGACGAAACGTCTAAAAAGAACAGCACCTTATCGTCATGAACTGCCTGATGAGCCAAGCAGCGAGTATCGAGTTAGAAGCCAAGAGTTCAGACTCCATATGTATGTCCAGCAGAAGTTAAGGGCGCCCGTTAGAGCACCCTACACTTTGCGGACTGTTATCCCTTGCAAGCACCTGTCAATTGTCTCGAAATACATGGGCTTTATCCCAGTATCCGCTGCATGAATATTTTCAGCACAATGAAACCTCTGGCATCAAGCCACTAACCATGACCACCCCATACGGGAACGAATGAAACATATCCTGCAGCTCCGCGTTTCATTCAGGATCCCGCTTTGCAGCGATATCCCGCCAGGCCAGCATATGTGCTTCCGGTGCTACCTGGTCTAGGCTTAGAGTATCGGCGTTGAGCGTGGAACGAGCGGAATCTTTGCCGCAGAGTCCCATTGATGATGTATCAGAAAGGTAATATATCGCACGCTGGGTATGGTCTTCGCGACTCGGGGAATGGAAAGGAAGTTCTCGACCATCATGGCGTGTATCTAGAAGTAGGCACGTTACACACGTGGCAATACTAACGGAGGAGAATCATACCTTCTCGGAATTACGACTCGCAAGGTCTATTGCTACTGCTCCGCCCAGTGAATGTCCGTAGAGGACCTAATACTGAGGGTCCGTGGGAACGTAATCCAACGCTGCCTGCGCGTCGCGTCGACGACCACGTTCAGAGGGTTTGCCTTGCGATGCCCCGTACCTGATGAGATGTAAGCGCGCGCCCACCCAGACGTAAGGGACTCGCTCGCGATACGAGACCGTCAAAGCGCTGGAACCAAGTTCCCAGAGATTGTATCCATAGGTCGTGAACGTATTGGACCAACTATGGTAGTTGTTTCCGTGGAATAGAATGATTGTGGCGCGCGCGGTAGGCAGTTTAGCCTGGTATTCGCATATGGTTAGACTCCAACGTTAGATTCAACGACGAGTACCTGCCGTAGAAGGTAGCACTTGAGGACGACACCATCCGACGTTTGTACATCCACCTCGATGTAAAGTATACCAGTCATACCTAAGCGCACGACATGACACCCAGCATTGGTAGACTCGAAGCCGCGGACCTATGCGCCTTTCGTCTTCGGAATCATAAGCGGCGGGGTATATGCAGGAGTACTGTCCGTGTCGTAAAATCTACAGCAGTAGCTGTGAGTACCATTCCGAAACAACCGCTCAAAGAGTCTACATTCGTGAATACGGAAAGCATGTATATTTGCAGTACTTTCTTGAGGTAGTTCATGGCCAATGCCAGGCAGTTTTGACCATGGCTGTGAGTGTGTGAGTTCGATATAGGCGGGACCGATTGACAACGTGTTTGCGGCCTTGCAGGATCTAATTCTATCACAGCGTAGATCCGGGCTTAGTGGGTGCCACAACACTGCCAACATGCGATTGAAATCAAGAGCAACAATCGATACAGATCGCTTATACGCGCTCTATTAAGCGCCTCTCATCCGCGTGCGAACGACGTTGTGGCGTTGGGGACATGATCATCGACGCCACCTTTCGGGAGTTTGCTTCAGATATGCTTCTTCGTCTGCTGGCACATGATTACACACCGCCTGCGCTCGTCTTCCTTCGGGCGACACGCCCGGCCCATCATCTGTAGCATACCATGACTGGATAGTCGACCTATAAGGGAGGATGAATGGCCGTTTTTTGTTCAGGTAGAAATAATGTAAATGGGCGAGAAATGGAAGATGACATGCGAGGGGGCATCCATCCATTCACCAATCGCGTTTGCGTTCACCAACGACACAAACTATCCGCGTCTCGTCCGCGAGATGACGACCTCATATGTCGGCCCAACCTCGCCACCAACCAATTACACCTCATCCGCGACTACCAACCCGATGTCTTGCACATTCTTGCGTAGGCGCCATCGACGAGATAGAACGTCCCATTGCAAACATCCTCCACGCAAACTGTTCTGCCATCCGAGTTGTACAAGACTTGGAACTTGGAAGACCTATGGTTGGACCTTGTTGTATGTGGTAATAGTCGGTTTGTAGATCTGAGATATGCAGAGGTTGGAGATCGGAAAACTCGTGGGGAATCTGTCAGGAAGAGGTGTTTGAACGAAATGGGGAGAGGAGTCTCCCAATGGTCATTGATGGAAATGTAGTAATCAGGCGGAACTGGATCGCACATGGGAACCACGATGATGGCTTTATGCTCGACACTGGCGAAGGACACAGGTATCATGGGAGAGCATAACCTCACCATCGACGTCTATCCTACTGAAAATCCGGGGGGGGTGGGGTCGATGCGTAGTAAAGAGCGAGCAATAGGTTGAACCTGAGCCGACAGCCTGTATGATTTAAAGAGCAAAGGTGAAGGGCAGGAAACGTAATGACGCACGCTTTGGAAAGTGGTGAACAAGACGATGTGGTAACAATCGTCCAGCATTCGCCATGCCAATATTTGCTCTCCGATTTTAGGCAAACTCTATTCGAAATGTCAAAGGGTGATCGTTTATATAGAGCGCCCATAATTTACCAGGTCAAAGTGGCTGTAGAACAACGTCAGAAAGACAGTCAGTACAACTTACCAACTGCTTTACGAATAACATCGGCCGATACACCCTTGAGCTGTCGTAAACCCAATTTCAGCGCGTCTCTGCTGTCCGCGGGCGATATGTCAGGCCTTCGACTGCGTCGCCTCGAAAGAATCCATGATCCGAGTACGCAAAGCCGGGCGCAGCCTTTTCAATGCGATCGCCCGTTTCTTCTCCTTCTTCTGCGCGTCGTTGCGATTCTACAAAACGATGCGAGAGCCCATTTCGCGTGAGTCGATGCGACCTGCTGGTGAAGTCGGCGGTTAGGCAATACAGAGCGGTCGGTGGTCAACGCCAAGGAAGAAGAGTTGCCATAGTTGTATGGTAGAAAGTCCCGTTTGCCGATTCCCGATATTTCTTATGCGTGGTGGTCATCGTCGCCGACGTTGAAGGTAGAAAGAAAGGCGCGATCCCGTCAACAGTTCAACATGATCGACCTGCCTTTGCTGGACCAATCGTTTGGCTGGCTTGCTGCCACAGTGCGGGCCCTGAGAGATGTGAACAAAAGTAAGCAGACACAAAAAGTACATTGAATACTATGTACTTACAGATCTCTGATAATCGAACTATCCCTAACCGCCGGACAACACTGTCAGGCATAAGCAGCAGTCGCAGTGACCAAGCCGACGATAAGGTGCTTCACATATAGCATAGGGTACACTTCAGTCTGATCAAGGAGCTTTTGTATTATGGCCAACAAACACGAAACTCGATGATCGTGCAGACGGTGTGTGCCGAATTGGAACATAGACCCACATTGATCGAGCTCAACCCGACACTACCCTGTGCTTTAGAAGTCCCACATAAAGTAATAATAAGCATCTTGGTATTACTACTAATTTAACAGGGTATGAAATATCGAGAAGGACTGATAGTCACGAAAAGACTTGCACACAGACTCGCGAAATCTTTTTACCCATCTTTACTGGTCTGAACACCTTCCTCTTCTTCGACGACAGCTCTTCAACAAACAGCGATTCTTCGACAAAGGGCTCAACCACTTCCTGTTCGAGAAGAGCGCACTCCTCGGGAACAAGCGAGCACCATTGTCTAACAAGTGGGGAAGGCTCTACGACACCGTCCCCTATGAAGTCGGCGGTAAAAGGCGCAGCTGTCTTGCGATGAAGGAGAAACATATCCGCCGAATTACGCCTGGCTTTCTTAATAGCCGCCTTCACATGGGTAGAAGTGGCGCGAGGGATGTGGAGCGATGTGGTAGACGCGGTGAAAGGAGACGAGATGGCAGTAAAGCTTCTGCGCGTCAAGGGTATCTCGTTCTTAGTAGTCTTCGCCAGTTTGATGAAATGGTTCGCTGAGGGAAGCTGGTATACATGAGACTTCGCGCGGTTGAAGTATTAAGGGTAGACTTACCAGCAGACAATCTGCGTTTACGCTTGTTTTCCGGTTCAACCAATGTTGAAACCGAATCAAGTGAGATATCCGACGCCTCCGTTGCCATGGTGTCAACTGACGAGCGCCGCGAACGACGCTGATTACAGGTAGGCGACGGTGTACGACGAAACTCGGGAGCAGGAGGGCAGAGCGATGGAAACAGCTTATATGCAGCCACAGCGGCAACACTCTAGATCGCAGATCAGAGATGAGTAAACGAGACGCGAAATATGAACGTACGATTGTGACGCCGGCTGAGCTTTGAATGACACCAAGTATGAGTGAGGTGTAGGAGGCACCGGAAGCAGAGTAATAATCTTTGGTCGACATTGTGGTGATGGTTCAATTTTGGCATTACGCACCACTGGGAAGAGGTTTTTATACCAATACCTTCAATGAGACAGTCTCTCTTGATTGACTGGTAGGGCAAAGGGTCTGGCGAATCCTACAACCAAGAGTCTGTAATCCTTAATCTAGAGCCATCCTGTGAAGCTGCATCTCGTCTGTGCTATGCAATACACAGATGATACTACTGCGTACTGAGAAGAACAGTTAGCGTACAGTGATTGAATGAGAAAAGTTCAACTTGGACCCACATACAGCGATCGCAGCTCCGTGGAGACTTTCTCGTTAACTCCGATGCAGTGCAAGCTGAGACACCGGAGAGATCTCAGCCCAACGTCGGGATGCAGCCTTCAGAAGCGCGTCTCGTCATAAGGCGAAGCGGTGCAAATATGTTGTTACCTTCGTGGTAAATCAACTTACCAACGCGCCTATATCCTTGTCTCATCCAGGTCTGAACGCGAATTTGTGACGTGTTGACGAACATTGGGCCTGAACAAAAATGATTGAGCAACCAAGCAAATGAAAAGAACATTTGCGCGGACAACAAGCTTCGATAGTACTAAACGATTTGCCACGGCAACGTTTCCGAAATTATGCACGCCGCACTGGTCCTCGCTCGTGTCTTCAACCAGGCAGTTCGACAGATTGGCATTGGACGAAAACAATCGGCCATTGAAAGTCGGCCAAGTAGCACAGAGGCAGAGGGAACGAGATACGTCAAGATGGCGTACTAGACGCGGAAAATGTACCATACACATGAAGTCCGGACCGCTCTTCGACAGTCATTGGGGATTTACACCCTTGGACGTCTAGCAAAAATCAGTACAATCGTGCGCCATTGGATGGTGAGGCAGACTGGGAAGGGGTTGCATTCGGGTGTATCAGGCGAACGCGCTTGGCAGCTTGTCGAAGTTTTGGCAAGTTGGAGGAGTACGTTCTCAGTGATTAGAATAACATTAGGTCGACGTACCTCCATTAGCACTGAGGGCAGGCTTAAATGTATCCGTCAGGACAGCTTCCACCAGCCTCAGATGACTCTTGCGGATGACCAGTGATGAGGGATGAAAGCAAGCGTTCCGCGGACCGTGTTTACCGCATCATCATCATCAACTTTGGCTTATACTGAGCCGACTTGAACTTTGTAAAACATAACAATTTCTGGTCGCCCTACCAGCTTCCTTTCATCGCTTTCACTACCTTTTCATGAGATAGTCCTCATACGAGCTTCCCATTTCTGAAACCAATTTTGGCTATTAGTCCACCGGAAATATCTTCTCTCTCCAGTCCACCACCATGATCCACTGTGGACCCAGCTCTGAGTCCTACCGGCGGCATCGCCTCACCGGTTGATAACTGAGACGCACAGGATTGATGTCTTGTCTATTACCTCTGACCGATCGACCTCGAACACATCTTCTCCTATGACGAAACTAGACACTAGGATTGCTATATAAACCAGTCCAAAAACCACGTTAAACCCCAATTCACCACTTATTGCAATCTTTGAAGTCCTCAACAAACCTAACTCTGCTTACAATGGTCCTCATCATCAACAGTGTCGATGTGGAAGACTTCTCCTCACCTCCCATCGGCCCTATCCCCGCCCACTACGGCCCCCTACTCATCCCCAACACCGAACCGCGAGCACCCCACTCATACATGCAGCGCTCCGTCTTCGGGGATGAGCCCTTCGAATTCCGTGCTATCGATCCCTCCACCGTCGAGCAGCCCATGGGGC
>JADNYV010000966.1:0-11748 GCA_015501055.1 Mucidula mucida
CGCTTGGGACGAGTAGTCGACGCGGGTTCGGAACTAGATACGCTCTTGGCGTGCCCTTGGAGAGGAGTGATTTCGAGATTGTCCTTGAGCTTAGCATAGAGGAAGCAAGACTCTGGACACGATTTCCATTCCTTTAAATAAGTGTTCGTCAAGGCTTCGGGAACAGGGCCGAACAGTCGAGAATTTTACCTCCGTCTTTTCACGTGACATTCACGTAGGCCGAATTTGGGCAAGTCGGCCCAACTGCACAACGCGACTCATTCTGTCCATCATTCACTCTGAACCTCTGCATTGACCGGCAGTGGACGCCCATCAGCGCACAATACCTACCTACTGAGAGCTCGGTAGTCACAATGCAGCGCTCTGACTATAGCATCACATGCGCTAACAGATTTTTACCAACTTAAAACGTAAATTTAGCACTGCCCCAACTTCTTGCCTCTGCCCTTTCATGCTCCTCTGTGGTATCCATTCACTTCTTGGAGAACTTCATTCTCCCAGCCATACTCTGGGGTGGATTAACCGCGCTTGGCACAAGGTCTCTTCCATCTTCCCTCAGCAAGAGACGATTGAGCGGCATCAACTCGGCGTTTGGAGTTTGTCCTTTGCGCGTTCATCTGGCTGGAACTTGCGTCAACACCTTGGCAATGTTACCGCAATCTTCTCCGCCTTTCCACTGTTCCGTCGATTGGCAACTGAGGTGTACGCGTTGAGACCAGGCCTATCGGTTCCTTATGTTGCTTCATCTATCTGGAATGGAATAGAGCCTGTGCTGCTGTTATACCTATCTAGTCGTCTTTTGGAACAGGTGAACCCGCCACGACCCAAGGCCTTGTGCGCTATGCTGATTTCTGCTAGATAGAAACAGTGATCACGACCGGGCAGCCTGATACCTCCGCGCTAATGAATGCGTTGGTAGCGCGGGTGTTCTGTGTTATCGCCACGATTTATCTTGAATGGTTGGTTGCAAACCTGTTGCCTCAATTGTCCTGCGCTATAAAGAGACACTTCGGGTTGTTTCTGTTGCGAGGTAGGTCTGTGATCACTAGCGATACATCTAATCTCAGCCTGTACAGCCCAGCTGAGGCTTGATATTCCTACTGTAAATGGTAATTAATGGTAGTGAACACCGCCATTCTTACTTATAGACCCTTACAGACCCAAAAGGCACTATCGACGCAACTTCAGAGGTTGCCTGGGAGTCATTCGAATTCCTTGTAAAGTTCTTTGGTGACCTCGTCTATACATGTAGTCAACTGGTCCTCCTTGCGCATCCGGCTCGGAAAACGGGATCTCCAACTTTCCTCATTCTGTGTTTGGCTAGGCCGCTACTTTCCATGGGTGGTCGCTATTTCGGGGACTTTCGTAAGTTGGGATCTTCCATTTGCTTGGCTGGATTCTAAATTCTCGACAGCCTTCTTGTACTACACGAATAACGCGTCGTACAAACGCATCCGAGCCTTGGAGGAGATGGCTTCCACCACTTACCGATCAGAAGTCCTCAGCGGCGACCTTGTCGATTATATTACAAATGGCAAGTTGCTTTGCGTCTTTATTGAGCCCTTCTCATTGATGACTACAGAACATCAAAAGGAAACGTCGAACCTTGGCTCTCTCTCGGACGACTATCCTGGGTGTCAGCTTTCCCTTAATGAACATCCCATACACAGTATCATACCCAGGTTATTCGGTGATCTGCCCATGGTACGTACTTGGTGCGTTTGGTCTGTTGTTCGGCGCTTCATAATCTATTGTAGATGTATTGCGCATTCGCGGCGATGACTCAACGAAGGTCTCTTTCGATATCTCAGATCGCTATATGGTCAGAGTCTTCGCACAACCTTAGTTGGTCGATTTCAACCGTTCTTGACAATGTGCAAAACTTCCGACGATCCTGTCAATCTCTACAAGATTTATATGACGCTGAGAACATCCAGAACATGATCATCGACGGTGACATTTCGTATTCTCCGTTTCAAGAGGAGAAATCAAAGGGGATGTCATTTGATGTTAGGTCTGTTATAAAATCATCGTTTCGTTTCTGTCCGCTCATCGTTGCAGGCATCTATCGTTCGCGTATCCTGGCAGCCAAAATTCGGAAGGTGCTATCAATGATATCTCATTCAGCATCAAGGCCGGGCAACTTGTCGTCATCGTCGGTTCCAATGGAAGTGGAAAGTCGACCATCATCAAGCTTCTGAATCGCGTCTACGACCCGACATGACTGCGAATCGATTCTTGTAGATGGGTTGCCCATTTCGACGTATCGCATCGCTGACTTACGTCGGTCGACTGCTGTGCTCACTCAAGACCATTCTCTTTTCCCGCTGTCACTCGGGGAGAACATCGGTCTCGGCCATGTGAACATGAGGGATGACTTGCTTGCTGTCCAATACGCTGCAGATATGGGCGGAGCCTCGCATTGTCTGACTAAAGTCAAAGACGGATTGGATACCGTGTTAGACCCTCGAAACTATTTACACTCCAGTAATCACCCTGTTAACGAGGATCATCCTCTTAATGTTCAACGGTCGCAGTTGCCGAAAACTATCGAGCTTTCTGGCGGAGAGAAACAGCGCATTGTTGCGTACGTACATTCTTGTTTCTTCCGACCGCTCTAGAGGCTTATCTCCGTCTCAGTTCCCGAACCTTCATGCGGTTCAGCTCTGGTCAAGTCAGATTTGTGGCTGTCGACGAGCCCAGTTCCGCTTTGGATCCTGAAGGAGAAGCTGCCTTGTTCGAGAACCTTATCAAAGCCAGAGAAGGGAAACCTTGGTGTTCGTGACTCATAGATTCGGGCATTTGACGAAGCACGCGGACTTGATTTTGTGGGTGTAATTTCTCCTCGACCAGTAGCACAATTTGAAACAAGCTACCGAATACAGGTGCATGAAAGATGGCAAGCTCGTAGAGTCTGGAACACATGCGGAACTTCTTGGGCAGAATGGCGAGTATGCCAACCTTTACAACGTTCAAGCGAGTGCCTTTATAGACCAACTAGAGCCGAAGGACTAGTAACATGTGCGTTAGATTAACGGATTAATTGTAAAATATGAAGTTTATGGACTTGTACATTCCACTGCTCGGCGCACAGTTCCCATTCGCCCGGCAAGCTGTGGCCTCGAGGCTCTAGAAATCAACGGGAATCGCGTCCTGTCGCCTTCTTTCATCGCAGCCGTTCTGTCTCGATCTATTCCTCTGATGTGCGCTTTGCGACACAGAGAAAGATGGAGTTCCAATGGAAAACACAAGCATGATGGGATCCAAACTCGACAGCCGGCGGCACTTCGTATCCTCTGCCATGACGCATACGCTGCCTTCCAGGACGCGTCTCGAAAAGGGAAGTAAGTCAAACCACCTATTGCATCGCAGTTTCGGGTGGAGTTCGGTTCCCTAAAGCAACTGCTATCTTCCTATATGTACGCACAGCTTAAATCGACGACATCACTGCTCTCGCGAGACATATTGAGCGTCCTATTCCCGCCACTCAATGTCTGATCCTGTCAATTTCGTCACGCACGCGCAACCGACCATCCCATCAACAACGCCTCTCAGCGCGCTTCATGCATGCACCATGGTCGAAACACGGAAAAGGCGCAAAACTTGGACCCATGAATTTGAAGAAGCTATCTTCACGCCAGAAGAGATGTTCGTGGAGGACTCTAGTCTGAGCTACTCACTCCGGTTAACTCTAGTTTTCTTTGACAGTGCTCAACAGACGGCTCCTCAGCGCCGTAAGGTCTATCTGTCCAGTTTGGAAGCTCATATCGATGCACTTCATGCGCAATTACTGTCGTACGTTGTTTCGTAGTTGTATAGCCGCCGAACCATGTTGACCCACTTCAGTTTGGGCTTGTATCCGATCGTGTATGCCGACCTGGAGAGGTATAAAGAGCTCAACCTCAAAACAGCCAAGGTACTCGATAGTCTGACAAGCATGAAACGACACTCATGACCATTTCAGAGTATGATTGCCACTCTGGATCACAGAGTGACATCGATGAAGAGGAAGATAGAATATTTTGAGACAGAGGTACGGAACGTTGAGTTTATCTGAAGAGCGAGGTGCTCATTGGGTTCTAGTGCAAACTTTACACGACGTAGTGTAGTTATGATGGGAAATGATCAGGACAACTGTGTCATACTGAGTAAATATACAGCCTGTTGGGTGAAAGGATTCTCGGACGCCTTTCGACGCTTTTCGACGGTTTTGATGGCGGTCCGTCGGCCTTCCCTGCAGGTCTTCCGGATCCTCTTCCTCGTCTCTGTACGTACTTCGGTATACGGGCCGGCTTTTGTTCCTGTGACAAATAATCTTATCTGTCCGATCACTAAGGTCGTCCCGCTAATTCAACTTGCTCTTGACCCTCACTCTAGACTGCTGAGAGTTGAATTATCTGCAGCAGTTTCACTGTCATTCAGATCTATAATCTTCACTTTTTTTACTACTTAAAGGTCGGCTCTATTGCATCTTCGGATCTCTCGTCATCCCGGTTCTATTCCATAGGGCGCCCACCATCCAATAGACACTCGGCTGTCGCGTTGATATTATTATCAATGTCAAGCCAAGAAATAGACACTAGAGTTATTTTCGTAGGGGTTGGGTAAGCTTCAATTCTCTCGCTGCGATACTGATTGAGCCGATTTACTAGAGGTGCTACGTGCTCGGGAAAGACGACGCTTGCGAAACATTTGAGAAGTATACTACCGGATAGTGTTATAATACACCAAGACGTGAGTTTTTCTAGACTCTCATAATTGTAACGCGATGCTCAGCGACTCAATAGGACTTTGCACCCGTGAGTAATCGCATCCGTTTTTGTGATGACATCCCTAACGCGCCGACAAGCCTCAAGAGCTAGTTCCTTACCACCCGAAATACAAAGTACAGGACTGGGATGCTGCACCTGGCGCGATTGATTGGCCACGCATGATCGAGTTCTTGCGCCAAGTGAAGGCTACGGGCGTTATACCCGAAGAGCACTACAGCCACGACCACCTAAATGAACAGAAGGCGGTCCCTGTGAATTCCGCCGTCAAGGATAAATGGAGGACCGAGTTTCAGCGAATCAAAGAGGATAACTTGAAGGCAGGTAGACGCGTGATCTGGGGATTGGTCGACGGATTTCTGCTTTATTGGCATCCTGTAGGTCTCGGACTCGTTTGTGAGTCAGGCTTATGGACCATATGACAGGAGGTCATAAAGGAACTGGACGTCAGGATATTTCTGCGCGTCCCACACGATGTCCTGAAAGAACGGCGACATCAGCGACACGGATACCATACAGCAGGTTAGTCTAGAATCGCCTTCGCGTTATCTGTTTCCCAGTCTAACTCTCCTCCTTACTTGTTCCCTCACCATCTACCCCCGTCTCTCCGTCTCCGTGATGCACTCTGGATTTACTCCTCCCCCTTCCACGCATCCCTCGGCTGCCCCTTATGTACGGAGTCCAATCCGATCCAGAGGGATCGCTATGGAGAGATCCGCCCCACTACTGGGAGCAAATCGTATGGCCCGCATTCGTCGATGCGCATCGGGACATGTTTGTAGGCGGGGACATTGAGCATGGCGCGCTGACAGAGAAAGTCAAGGATGCATTGGTAGTCGATGCATTGGCGCAAGGCATGGCAGAAGTCATGGAACAGTGCTGTAGTGTTATTATACGGGCTCCCGCTAATGCGTAGAGGATCTGATGACTATGAATTCGTAGACGCGCTTCGGAATAAAATTTTTTGAGGCTCGCCCGGTCCGACATGGTGAAATTCTATTTTTGTAATCACATGCTTCGGCCTAAACGTACAGAATGTGATTGGCTGTGGGGAATATATAGAGGCTCCCCGCATCTGGCGGTCACCATCTCTCCATTTGACCACCACCTCCTCCACTTTTATTCCCAAAGCATGTCTGTCATCGTTGTTGGAGGCGGTCTCGCCGGTCTCTCTGCTGCCCACACTCTTCTCGAGCGCGGTGCCAGCGTGCTTATGCTCGACAAGCAAGGGTATGTTGTCTGCTTACGCTGAGCTACGCCCCGTTACTGACAGTGCAAAAGTTTTATGGGCGGTAACTCGACCAAGGCAACTTCTGGTATCAACGGCGCGGGCACTCAGACCCAGCAGGAAAACAACATTCCTGACAACGCAAAGATATTCTTTGACGACACCAAGAAATCGGTATGTCGCTCCTAATGTGTGTCTTTTGCATCAAAATTAATAAGCTATAGGCTCGAGAACTCGCCCGTGATGATTTGATTCGTGTACTTACTGGTCGTTCTGGTGATGCAGTCAACTGGTTGCAGGACAAGTTCCAGCTCGACCTGTCCAAGGTTGCCCGTCTTGGCGGACACAGTCAGCCACGTACGCATCGTGGAGGCGCTCAATTCCCTGGAATGGTATATCTCTATTACCTGGTGTTCTCGCATACGCTTACCTCGCCCTCCTAGGTTATAACTTATGCTCAAATGGAACGCCTTGAAGATCTAGCCGTGTCAGACCTTGCGCGGGTTAAGATCCTCAAGAAGGCCCGAGTGACCAAGCTCATCAAGGAGGGTGAAGTCGTCGTTGGCGTCGAGTACACCCACGGTGGTAAAACCCTCTCCGCATATGGACCCGTCATCCTTGCCACCGGCGGTTATGCCGCTGACTTCAGCGAAGACTCCTTGCTCAAGAAGCATCGGCCCGAATACTACAATCTCCCTACCACCAATGGTGACCACTGCACAGGCGACGGCCACAAGATGGCTATGAACATTGGCGCCGCCGGCATTGACATGGAGAAGGTCCAGGTGCATCCAACCGGTCTGGTCGATCCGAACGAGCCGGAGGCGAAGGTCAAATTCTTGGCTGCGGAAGCTCTACGTGGAGTTGGAGGTTTGCTCCTGGATAACGAGGGCAAGCGATTCGTCGATGAACTTCAGCACAGAGATTTTGTTACTGGAAAGATGTGGGAGAACGGCAAAGTAGGTCTCGCTCACATGTTCCCTACTCTATTAACTGACGTTTGCCCAGTTCCCCATCCGATTGGTCCTGAACGGTCGGGCATCCAAGGATATTGAATGGCATTGCAAGCACTACGTTGGGCGCGGGCTGATGAAGAGATTTGATTCCGGTGACGCTTTAGCCAAGGAGTTTGGATTGTCTCCCAGCGTCTTGAAAAAGACGTTCGAAGACTACAACGCCAGCGTCCGTAGCAAGAAGGATCCTTTCGGCAAGAAGTTCTTCTCTGGCGAGTGGTCGTACGATGACTTTTTCCATGTTGCCGTCATGACGCCTGTGCTGCATTACACCATGGGTGGTCTCGAAATTGACGATGAGTCGCGCGTTGTGTCATCATCCGGCAAGCCTATACCAGGTCTCTTTGCTGCCGGCGAAGTGGCTGGTGGAGTGCATGGCGCCAACCGATTGGGAGGCAGTTCGCTCTTGGGATGTGTTGTCTTTGGCCGTGTTTCTGGCGACTCTGCCGCCAAGTATCTCCTATTACAGGCGAGCGAGACCATTGCGAAGGCTGGTGGACGTGTCAGTCAACTCGCTGGACAACTTGGTGGATCCTCATCAACACCAACCACTCCCGCCGCCCCTTCCTCACCGCCATCATCGCAGATCAAGTCGGACACAAGTTCCAAGGGCGGTGCCTACTCTGCAGAAGAAGTTGCGAAGCATAAGACGAAGGACGATTGCTGGGTTATTGTTGATGGTCAGGTTCTGGATGTTACCACTGTGTGTTCTCTCTATTCTCTTACACAGGATTGTGTATTAACTTTATTGCAGTTCTTGCCCGACCATCCTGGAGGTGAAAAGGCCATTCTGCTTTACGGCGGTCGTGATGCTACTGAGGAATTCAACATGTTGCACGACCCCAAGGTCATTCCTCGGTATGCTCCCGACTCTGTGATTGGCACGCTCAAGAAGTAATTTATGATATTTGGATGTTGTATCGCTGCACTTGACGTTTTCCTGTCTTGTTTAATTGGCAATGTTATCTATTTTCTGGACATGATTGAGCGTTGAATCGGCTGAGGTTCGAAGCAAAACGGTTGAGTGACGCATTGCACGTCATAGATTGATCATCACCCGAAATGACTTCACGTCTTGTGCACGCCTATAAAAGCGTGTCATGCGCCTTGTCTCTCATCGTTCGCATCTATCCATCATGTACAAGCCAACACCCAACGCCGCTCGCTTGATGACGAGATACCGTACCGTTCCAACGATACCCAAGGCATGTCTATATCAGGCACCAGATCTTTTACCGCCATTGACGGTGTTTACAGTCGACCAAACGATATACTACCGGCAAATTCGAGACACCTGGAACAACAGCACCACCACCCAATAGGACCGGTGTTACCCTGACCGTGACGGCAGTGGCAGCAGCAATCGGTGCATACTGGTACTTCAGCAACCCCGATGAGGCTGCCGCTATTCGTGCCAAAACAGCCCATCAAGAGGAGGAGATCAGACGCAAGGCAGGCGACTTGGGTGATGCAGGAAGAGCACGCGCTGAGTCGGCGAAGAAGCAAGCTCAGGTCGGTCTTACTTGCCTACACCAATCTCATGATGTTCATTGTATTCGCAGATGACGGCGGATTCCACGATTCAGTCGGCAGAGGCTAAGGCTCGACAAACAGCGGCCGACGCACAGGACAAGTTTGATTCGTACAAGTCATCTGCACAGAAGGCTGCTACGGATACGCGGGATTCAGCAGAGGCCAAATACGCAGGCTACAAAAACTCCGCCGAAAAGTCGTTCAATGATGCTCGGAACTCGACTGAGCACTTGTACAAGGAAGCACGGGACGCTGTAGGAGGAAAGGCTGCAGATACCAAGGAAGAGGTCAAAGCTGGTTGGTTTAGTTGGCTTGGTTGGGGAAAGAGTAAAGCGGCAGATGCTGAGAAGGAGGCAAAGGCTTTGAAGGCGGAAGCGGACAAGAAGACTTCGTAGACACCAGTCGAAATTTGTAACATTATTGTAATTCATGTACTCTCCTCAGGTACTCGCAAAGGAGTTTAAAGACTCGCGAAATTCGATGCAAGGCGCAGAGTATAACTGAGAGCGGAGGCAGCCAAGACGCGTCGAGGAACCGATCGCGTTTGAAAAACTTACGGCGGTAGACGGGACCGACACGCTTGTTGAGCGTGTTAGTATGATCCACACCAGCTCACTTTTACTAAGGAACCAGTTCCAACCACCCCGCACGATGCACACGTATATGTCGGCGGACAGGACCACATCAGATTGTCACCTAAAATGAAAACGAATCATTGTCGTTCCAGTTTTCGGAGTCCGTTCAATGCATCTTTGTAAGTCATCGAGATCCGACTGTGAAGTTTTGATTAGCCATGACAGATCTCTGAACATACATACAATCGTTTCATTGATAATGTAGTGTGGGTGGCGCATGCTATCATTCGTTCCGTCGGGCGGCGAAGGGAGGTGCAACGGATCTCGTCATGATAGTCAGAGGAAACTGAGTATTTTCGCAAAGAGAACGGACTTCAGGAGGGCCATTAGTGCAGCCTGGGGAGTGGGAAGTACCGTAAACATAGGACAACGTCGCGACAGCCCAAGCAGTGGCTTGATGGCTAGCAAGTCGCAGGCCTTCGTTTCCCGAAAAGAACAGATCCAGGCAGCAGTACAATATCAAGCGTCGTGTAGGTATTCAAGGCGACGGAGAAGGAAATGAAGTCCCGGACATTAGATTTCTCCCGCTGGTGTAACTCGTCGGAGTGCACTAGTACGCCATTGATAGGACGAGAAGTTGTGAAGCCGATGAACTTACAGCGGCGGTGGACACTGCCTCGAACGTTCCAGCTAAGGCATAGTACGAATCAGGGGATGAGTGAGCTGACTTGGGAGATGACAGCAGCCGCCGTTGGGAAAGAAGCTTCGATCGCGCACCTGGGAAAATTATGGCATACCAGATGCTGTCGATTCGCTGGCCCTGTTTGATACAGACTCTCTCGTTCGCTCGTTGCCACTTTACTTATTTTCGGTCGCTGAGGCGTCTCCCCAACAGCCACTGTCCATCGACATTGTCTTTGCTGTCCCCCGCGGCTGAATATGCCAGCCAAGTCGCCCTACAAATCGGAAGCCTTCTATTACCCTACTGAAAAGGACCCATTCGTAGTCGTTCCGCCCGAGCATGAGACGGTCGAACAGCGCGAGGCCCGTGTCTCCGCCGACAAGGCTGCCCAGAAGATCTCCGACGCCATAGACGACGATATTGATCGACAACGCATGGCCGAGAAAAAGGCGCCCAAGGCAGTCAAAGTGTTGTTGTTAGGTGTGTAGAACAATCTACTCGATTCCTACGAAGATTGAACATAAGTGTGTAACAGGTCAAAGTGAATCAGGTATTACGATCACTTCTCATTCAGTCGCGAGTGCTGACATGACATGTACGCGGAGGGAAATCCACAACACTGAAGAGTAAGTCACTGCATGTCTTGGGGAGCGCTTATGTTCAAATCAAAATATCGCAGACTTCCAGCTCATCAATTCGCCAAAGGCGCGTCTATTCGTTTTGTCAGAGCAGGATCTGACCTTTTCTGAAGGCCTTTAGAGAGGAACGAGCTTCCTGGCGTGCAGTCATTCAACTGAACCTCGCCCGCTCAGTATTATGCATTCTGCAAGTCATCGACAAGGCGAAAAAGTTCCAAGACGCCTCTCCGGGGTCAGACGTGCAATCCTCCTCCGACGAGGAGCGGGAGCAGGATTACCCTAAAATGACTCCCGAGCATCTAAAGCTCAGGATGCGTCTAACGCCCTTGACGGCGGTGCAAGAGGCTCTAATGCGCAAGCTCTTCCCAACCAATCTTGACTACGAAATGACTGCGCAGGTTGATCTTGCGTCGTTCCCATTCCGCGATCCATGTGTACACACCACTTGGCAGTGGAAGGGCAAATTTGGCCGTATGGTGGCGCCTGACCGGAGCAGTTTTGATAGCGCGCAGGCCATTGACTTTGACGACCCCCAAGACCCCGGTGTCATTTTGCATAACTGCTCCAGTGACATGGTTCGCCTCTGGACTGACCCCGTCATCCAAGAGCTCTTGAGAGTCAGCCGGCTACAGTTGTATGATACGTCTGGATTGTTCGTCTGTTTGCGTTCGCCAGTGCTCGCTCGCTGATGTTTATTTCCCTCAGCTTCCTCGACTCCATCGAACGGGTGACTGCCTTGAAATACGTGCCCACAGATGGTCGGTGGCCTATTTTTTGGTACAAAGAACATTGCCTTACTTATCAGCCGACAGACGATATTCTTCGAGCTCGGATAAAGACGATGGGTGCGCTTCTTTCACACCTTCATACTAGCTAATTACCAACCTGTGCTAGGTGTCTCCGAGCACCGGTTCAGGCTCAAGGCTGGTAGGTACGACTCTTGATGCGCGGCATGTACCTGAACCTTTGCAGGGAACATGGTCAGCCACGACTGGAGGATATTCGACGTCGGTGGCGCACGTTCACAGGTACGTAACTCTTTCCCGACGTTCTGGAAGCCAGGGCTAACGACGGTCAGCGAGGTAATGTGTCTTGTGGAACTCGCGTTGGGCCGATCCAGCTGAATTTCCTTTACGTTAGCCGCCTGGGTTCCGTATTTTGACCATATGGACGCTATCATCTTTTTGGCACCTCTCAATGTCTTTGATCAGACGCTAGAAGAAGCCCCATTGGTCAATCGCCTAGTACGTACCGTTCCGCCGTTTGCACTGCGCCTTGAATTGAAGCCCGCGTAGGAGGATAGCATGGGA
>JADNYV010000967.1:0-11736 GCA_015501055.1 Mucidula mucida
GCTGCCGGTGACTCTCGGGTCCCTTTGTCCTCGTCAGGAACGCTCGTTCGGGCTCCTCGCTATTCCCTTCGAAATGCAGTTTCCAACCGATATGGATCTCACGGGCGACAACAATGTCACTACCACCGTACCCCTCCCAGAGTCCATGCTAGAGCAGAATAGCCCAATCCAACTCGAGTACAAGGTCATCCTCACCATCCACCGAGGGAGGTTCCAATCACCGTTCAAGTAAGCTTTCTTTTTCCTCTAGAAATACATTATTTCTGACTGGCGCGGTCTGCAGAATACAAGCAGACGTGATATATACACCGCGAGTAACGCCGGGACCTCCCACGCCCGCCCGACAGCTAGCATATCATAACCACCGCGCGATACCTGGTCCTATCAGCGATCCCAAGGGATGGTTAATCACCGCGCCCATGCAGTGTCCCGGCAATCTGCGCGGCATTGAGGACGTGATGATCAGCGGGACAGTCAGTCTACCCTCTTGCCCTCCCTCACCTTTCCTCAAACTCACACACAAGTCTAGGTGTTTCTTCCTTCGCCGGTACGATCTATCTAGGGTGTGGCGCTTCTGTATTGAAAC
Source organism: Mucidula mucida (assembly GCA_015501055.1). Lineage (NCBI taxonomy): Eukaryota > Fungi > Basidiomycota > Agaricomycetes > Agaricales > Physalacriaceae > Mucidula > Mucidula mucida. The sequence continues at coordinate 587 of JADNYV010000967.1, forward strand.
TCATCTCGCGATTGTAGGCAACGTATACCCGGGGCACGGCAGTGCCGTGCAAAATACATGTGAACACGACGACGACGCGGAATATCAACGTCAAGGACCTCGTGACTATGCGTCTATGTCGACGTATAACGTATCTGGATCCCAAAGTGGGTCGGAAGAAACGTCTTAAAGACTGCACCGAGAAAGTAAAGGTCGACATCTGCTCCGTCGTCTGGTTCGCTTCGCGCCCCAAGGGCCGGGCCGTCACGCTGGAAGGCGAGCTCCACATACACCGCCAGCTCCCAGCGTCCGGCAGTTTTCCGCTGTTCAACGTCGAGGTAACGTCTTGAGTTCATACCATTTGACAAGCCCGTTGATGGTGTTACCACTAGTACTACGTCGTGCTCATGGCATTTGAATCGGACGAGTTCACGCCGCTCGCCACCAAGCCCTTAATGAAGCGGAAGATTGAAGTTGCCACCGAGCTCCCCGCGGGCCCGATGCCTCCCCGCCCGGTGACTACCGAACCCCCGGCCAAGTGGCTCAAGACGTCTTATGATTCTATGACTCTTCAGACATATTTCTAGCGTTTCTTATTTAGCAGGTTTCTCTGTATACCCCCACCCCATTATGTACTCTCAGTAGAATATCGTAGCTTCCCAACACTGTATCCTTAGTGCGCCACAATCTAAATCAATCCGCATGCTATCAATCAACTAATGTTTGACATCTTGAACGTACTATATAATGAGCCATTAAGCACCTCGCAGCGTTGCTGTGAGAAAGTGCTGAATGAGAAGAGAAGCAAGAGACGATTTAAGGTCCTGAACGATATTCGGTGTAGTTGTTTCTAGTTATTAGTATTAGCGAGGTAGTATGTCACGCTCTTGTTCCTCGATTGGACATGGAAGTCCAGCGCTTCGCCGTCACGGTGTTGCCTCGATTACTAATACATAGAATGCCACCGTGAGCCAAGAGTCCATCAGGTTTGTGCAATAATGATGAAACTTGGGGGCATGCTACTCGTTAAAAGAAGATCCTAAGATGTTCATCCCCAGCTGCGCCCTCTAGCGTTGGTTAGGGAAGTTGCTTTGTTTCCTTCCGTGTTCCTTTACCTTCATCGATGTTTCCTCGAAAGGGCGGCTCCGCCCCGTGAACGTTCAAAAAGGTTCGCTAGCCTCTCCTGACACACACCGCTCATCGTTCGAATGTCATAAGTAATCATTGCGTCGTAGGTAACGAAAATTAAGAAACATGAAAAATACACATATTGGAACAGACAACAAGGATAGAGCGCGGCCGACGCATAGATAGTGAGGAGAAAAAACAAGATGAGAAACCACCATACAACAAACTCGTTCAGAGCTCGTCATCAGTGATTTCCTCACCTCTCTTCTTACGTGCCATCCGCTCCTTCTTGAGCTTCCGTGCCTCTGCTGCTGTGATCTTCTTCTGCTTCTTGTTCTCGATCTTGTTACCCATAGCATCGTACTGATCTTCCTCGTCGCCGTCCTTCTTGTCAATGCGGGGACCGGCGCCCTGGCCTTCGACCCAGTTGTGGCCAGAAGCCTCAAGACGACCATCGCGCATTGCCCACACTTCCTTGCACAGTGACTCAGAAAAGTCCCGGTTGTGGGTGATGACAAGCACACCACCCTCGAAGACCTTGAGAGCTTCAATGAGTGCGGCGAGTGATTCACGATCGAGGTAGTCTGAAAGCGAATGTCAGTAATGAGAACACGAGCACGATCCCTGAATGAACTCACTAGTCGGCTCATCCAAGCACATAACGTGAGGTCGACGCCATGTTGCAGCACCGAGAACAATCTTGACCTTCTGTCCTCCAGAGAGACCCCTCATAGTGTTGTGGGAAACGAACTCAGGCTCGAGACCAAAGTCAGCGAAGTGCTTCTCAATCTCCCGACGAACGAGAGGACGGAGAAGACCAAGGCGCTGAGCCTCTCTTGTGTCAACCTCGAGCACTTTCTAGAAACACAAGCAAATGTCAGCGAAAAACATGCGAGCTTGACAGAAAGGCTCACCTTTTCGAATCCACGCTTGATCAGGTCATCTCGTGGCAGCCAGACGTTCTCTGACGAACTGAGACCCTTGAACGACACCTCGTACTCGTACGACTGCTTCAGCTTCTTCCTTGCGACAATCTCGTCGATCAACCGCTTCTGGCCCTCGATGACGACGACACCTCCATCCTTCATCTTCTGCATCTCCTCCTCAGAGATCTGGCGATTGGCCTTGGTCATCTCCTCCAAGTCCTCACCGGTCTGGTAACGCCATAGCATGTACTCAAGAGGCGTCTTGTCCAGGTGGTTATCGATATGGTGGAAAGCATGTTGGGCGACGTAGCCAATGACCAAGTTGGGGTGCTTCCAGATTTCACCACCCTTGTTCGGCTCCATGTCGCCGATGAGGAGCTTGACGAGGGTAGATTTACCGGAACCGTTGGGGCCGAGGACGGCGACACGCGAAGAGAGGGATACCTGTAGAGTGATGTCGAAGAGTTGCTGTACGGGCTGTGTTGGGTACTGGAATCCAACTTTGCGCCTGAAAACAATATTAGAAAGTGAACTTGACAAGCAGATATTACCTACATCTTCAAGAGAGATTTCTCCTTGGTCTTGACACCCTCGAGCAGAGGTGGGTCAGGGAGCTTGAACCTGTAGTCCTCAGCAGCCTCGAGAGTATAGTATGACTTGGCCTCTGGAACCTGGGCAACGAACTTCTCGAGGTTACCGCGATATCTGCGGAGCTTGAAGCGGTTCAAGTGGAGAACGTCGGTGATGGTGTTGTTGAGGAAACTGGAGTCGTGAGACACGATGACTGCAGATACGTGAATTAAGTGACGAATTAACGAAGGTAAACTTACTCGAAGTGCAAGTCTTGAGATTGGTGAGGTAGCCCTCCAACCAGGCAACGTTGACGACGTCCAAATGGTTAGTGGGCTCATCGAGGAGCAGGATGTCAGCCCTGAAAAGCATCGCACGAGCGAGGGCGAGTTTCATCTTCCAACCACCGGACAGACTGCCGATAGCCTGCTGCTGGCGCTCATCGTTGAACCCGACGGAGGCGAGAGTCTCGATGACCTCGGTCTCAGTGGCGAGGATACGCTTGTCAGTCAATATGAACGAGAGGACAGAGGTATCTTCTTCGCTGCCATCAATGTCGTGCTCGACATAGAAGGTGCGGACGTCGTCGGGTGAGGGGAAACCTTCGACTTGGCTGCAGAACGTAAATCAGTAAGCGATTTGTCACAGATGACACGACGACGAACCCATTGGTGATAGCGCGCATGAGAGTGGACTTGCCGGTACCGTTCTTACCGCAGAGACCGTAGCGGTGACCACGCTTGAGGCGGAGAGTAGCCGTGTTGAGGAGAATCTTCGCACCATATGCCAAAGAGAACTGGCAGTTGCAAAGATCCTCACCCTCCTCCTCATCCTCGAGAGCCTCGCCTTCGTCGACGTCCTCGGTGGCCGAGCGGACGACCCACTCACGAGAGACAGAGATAGGGTCGGGAGTCGAGGCTGCGAAAGCAAGATAAGGAGCCAAAGAGTCCCACTCGGGAACATCAAAGTTCTTGGCGTTGACGAGGTTAGCAGCAAGGGAGGAAGCGTAGATGGCGGCAACGTGTGCGACGTGAGTCTCGCTGCCGAGCTTCTTGTAGACGGCAGTCAAAGAGTGTCCGAGCGAGCCGGTGTCAGCAACCTTCAAGGGAGGAAGGTCCGAACCATCGCCTTCGGGAACCTCTCCGACTTGACGAAGAGTAGCAATAGCCTTGCCAACAACACCACGGGCCTCAGGGTCACCGATAGAGCCTTCCACCTTGATCAGACCTGGAAGGAGTTTGGGGAGGAAAGGTCGGACGGTGACGGGAGAGTCCACGAGCTTGGCCATATTGTCGACGATGCTGTAAACGCAAGTTAGAGAAGGGTAAAGACAGACAAATTGAAACTTACACAGCGACTTTACGCTTGGTGGAAGTCAACTTCTCGCTGAGACCACGCGAGAGAAGGGGGGACCATTAGAGAAAGCGTAGGAGAGTCTACTTCGGAAACGAATGTGGTGGCCGAGAGGAGCATGATGGTATTAGGCACCTCTTCGACAGGATTAATAAGAGCCTTGATGAGAGCGGGAATAAAGCGTTCAATATCCTTGTTGGAAACCAGAGCAGTAGCCTTTGTAAGCGAATCACGAGCAGCCTTCTTCACGTCGGCCTTGGTGTCCCAGATGACCTCGGAGAGTACGGGGATAATCTCGGGCATGAGCTTCGCCATCTGAACAGGCGCGCTCTTGACCAGCTGGTTGAGGATCACGAGGGAACCGGTCTTGATCTGCCATTTGCCGGCAGTTTTTGAGTTCGTGAAGAAGGGCGGGAAGAATGAGGGCGGTAGCCCAGGGGTTCATAGCTGCAACAAACTCCCTGACGGCCTCGACGGCTGCTGTCCGGACAGCAGGCATCTTGTCGGCGAATGCTTCGAGAAGGGCGGCGTAGATTCCAGACTCGGCGAATATTGGCTCGAGGGCCTTGACTGCGCCAGACTTGGCGAGCGAGGCGATGGCATCGGCGGCGCCCTCTCGTGCAGCAGGTGACTTTTTGTCGGCGAGAGACTTGACGACAGCTGGCGCGAAACCAGCTACGGTGAGAGCGTGTGGGCCCTCTTTTTGAGCAACAGCAGCGAGGGTGCTGGCTGCTGACTCGCGTGAAGACTTGTCGGCAACAAAGAGTGCTGCGATATCGACCTGGCTGTCGGACGGGTGCATGGCAGCCTTGAGATCGGCAGGGGAGGGAATTGCAGAGGGTGAAGAGGTTGCTGTAGCAGCGGGCATGTCTATAATCTGCACATCGATTTTTAGCGATTTTCCTGCGATTTCACATCGAAACACTTGCGCACCTTGGATGGAGGAATGATGGAAGAAAAATGGAGGGTGATGTGCAACAAAGGCTGGTAAGAAACAAGGCACGCTCTATATCTAAGGATGGCAAATCTGCCTGCTCGTCTTTCAGTACAGCAAAATCAAAGGGACGGCCAGCGATACTCACCTCTACGGAGGATACGGAGGGAAGAGAGAGAGGTGGAGACGGCGTCAGCTGGACTGCCAGTTTTGTATGAGAAAATTGTGGCAATTCAAACTCCGCTTTTGGATGGTTCCCATTCAATCGCGGACCTCGCATCTGATCTTTCTTGTGACTCTCCCCCGGCCATTTGTGGGGTAACAGTTCCGTTCACATACCCCGAGTCTCATTGAGCTTCTGTGGCACCTTAACCGACTCGAACCCCTCTTCTCAACTGCTCTATTTTTCACTTTCCTGGTTGTCCAAGGTCTAGATGGTCCAAATTGTCCGACTCGACTCTTGGTCATCTGTTCATATTCTAGACAGGAGGGACGCTAGCCGCCCTCTGGGCACCGCCGCGTGTCTTGCTGTGATATCATGACCTGCTCCGAATACTGCCTTGATACGACTCCGTCACGGTCCAGACGGAACTCTTTTATATTCCTCTGCTTCCATAACGGCTGTTCTTCGAGCCCGAACATGCGCTTCTTCGCCGGACTATCCTTAGCGATGTCCACGGCATCGTGTTCACCTTGTTTTCTGTTATGTTCATCTGCTATGTTCTCGGCCGGCCAGCTGACTCTCGCCACATTTCCAAGTCGTGTTGCACAGCAACGCGTTGTTCTTTACGTCCTCTGTAGACTCCGGGCTGTATTTCACTCATCTGAGCCAGAACCACTGCCGCAAATCACGATTGTTGGCGCACGCTGAAACTACATCGCATCATGTTCATCATCACGTACTGCTATTCAGTTGCCATTCAGTTCATTTGGCTGCTTCACAACAGTGATCTGGTGGCGATGAACGAACGCGTCTCCTCCCTCCCGCTTCACATCTAATAAAGCTAGCTATGTCATGTTATTTCAGGTTGTGGATGAAGAGTCGTTTGTGAATAGACCAAGGTACAGTTCATTCTTCACTGTAGAGTTGAATCTCCTTTTCCGCGAATTCCATTTTTGTAACTTGATTTTCAACGTGCATGGTGTGTGCAGTACGTGCCGTCCTTTATAATCAGATGAAGGCGAGGTCAATCGGATTTTATTGTATTTGAGATTCGATGATCTGATAGTGATTAATATTTCTTGCCAAAGTCGTGTCTTGACTCTATGTGAACTTGCGCTTTGGTGAAGGCAGTGTTTGCGCTTGCTTGGCAACGTCAAGGCGTGCCCATCGTTGCCGACGACGAGCTCTCCTTTCTTTCTGACCAACTCGCATAATTCTATCGCCGTCCAGCAATGGCAGACGACTATCCCAGTCTGCTCCGTATGTTTTCCTTTGGCAGTGGTCAGCTCGTTATTGACGACGTGGATAGGTTCGGAGCAGATGAGCTTGGTGCAGCTATTTGTGCCCACCGAAGTCGCTCATGACACCGTCGCCGAGCTTGGCGAACTCGGGAACATGCAATTCAAAGACGTGAGTATCTTCACAGCCGTTGGTAAAAATCAGCTTAACAAAGCTGCAAGTTGAATCCCAACGTCAATCCTTTCCAACGTTCATTTGTCGGCGAGATTCGGCGCATCGACGAAATGGCGCGTCGAGTAAGGTTCTTTTCTGCTCAGCTGGCTGCGGAAAAAGACGTTGTGCCCATTCGTCCCCTCTACGACTCGGCCCGTTGATTACTGTCGGTCCCCGAGCTGCCCAGACGATTGATGAGCTTGACGTTACCCTCGCCGAGCATGAGTCCAGGCTGGTGAAGATGAATGAGAGTTACCAGACTCTCAGTACCAGGACCAGAGAACTGGTTGAGGCCAAGCATGTGCTGAGGGAAACTGCAGTTTTCTTCGATAGGGTTAGTCTGCTCTTCTGCTTCTCAAATGCTTGTTGACGTTCCACAGGCTCAAGGACAACAGACTGACATACGCACCTCTTTTGATGAGAGTTCTGCGCCTCTCCTCCAACACGACGACCGAGAAAGCCAGTTCTCGGCTGGCGCAAACGTTCAGTTTGATTTAGAGTGGGTGTGCTATGCCTCTTGTTAGATTCTCTCTCAGCCATTATAGATTCGTCACCGGAACTTTGGACCGCGCGCGTATCCCTACATTTGAACGCGTTCTCTGGCGTGTTCTTCGTGGTAATCTCTACATGAATCACACGGATATCGTCGAACCATTTGTGGATCCTGCAACCGGCGCAGAGACTCGCAAGAATGTCTTCATTATCTTCGCCCACGGTGATGCTTTACTTGCCAAGATTCGCAAGGTCGCAGAATCTATGGGCGCCACTCTTTACCCTATCGACGCTAATGCGGACAAACGTGCCGAGGCCCTTCGCGAAGTCTCCATCCGTCTCGAAGATATTGAGACGGTGCTGTATAACACAGGCTCCAACCGCCGCTCCGAGATAGTCAGGATCGGGGAAAGCTTGCGCAGCTGGCAGGACGTAGTAAAGAAGGAGAAGCTGATTTACGAAACTCTAAACCTCTTCAACTACGATGTCCGGAGGAAGACTCTCATTGCCGAAGGATGGGTACCCACTCGCGACATTACGACGATTCAGGTTGCCCTGCGCAGTGCTACCGAGGAATCTGGCACTTCGGTTCCACCCATCTTGCATGAGCTCAGGACAAGCAAGACCCCGCCAACATACCACCGTACTAACAAGTTTACCGAGGGTTTCCAAACGATCATGGACAGCTACGGTATTGCTGCCTACCAAGAAGTTAATCCTGGTCTCTTTGCGGTCGTCACGTTCCCATTCCTGTTCGCCATCATGTTTGGTGATATTGGACACGGATTCATTATTCTTTTCGCTGCCCTCTACATGATTCTTGCCGAGCGCAAACTTGCCAAACAAGACTTGGGCGAGATTTTTGGTCAATTTTTCTTGTCAGTTTTCCTTCTAGTGCCAACGCAAATGCATGCTGACATTTTGAACAGCGGTCGTTATATCATTCTTCTTATGGGCGCATTCTCTATTTATACGGGGCTGATGTATAACGATATCTTCTCCAAGTCTCTCCACCTGTGGCACTCTGCATGGGACTTCCCAGACGCTGACGGTGCTGGTAAGGTCGTTGGGACGATTGGTTCCCATAGATATCCCTTTGGTCTCGACCCAGGTTGGCACGGCGCGGACAACAACCTGGTGTTCGTCAACTCGTACAAGATGAAGATGTCTATTGTATTGGGTGTTATTCACGTAAGTCCGTGGACCCATTCACTGAAAATTCTCTGACGGTTGATATGATCTAGATGACGTTCGCCCTATGCTTGCAAGTCCCGAATCATATCAAGTTCAAACGCCCCGTCGACATCTACGCCAACTTCATCCCCCAGATCATCTTCTTGATGTCCATCTTCGGCTACCTTGTCATATGTATCCTCTACAAGTGGTCAGTTGATTGGAGTCAGACCAGCGTCAAACCACCTTCATTGTTGGTCATGTTGATTTCGATGTTCTTGTCGCCGGGTACTGTCGAGGAACCACTGTATCGTGGTCAGGGACCCATTCAAGTTGTTCTGTTGTTGCTGGCGGCCGTCTGTGTTCCGTGGTTGCTCATAACGAAGCCGTACATTCAATACAAAGAGATGAAGAAGATTCACGACCAAGGCTATGTCGGTCTCAATCATGAAGCGCCTGCTCGTGACAGTTCGGACGAAGCGCTTGAAGGAGAGGAAGAGGGTAATGGACGTGCGATCGCTGAAGCTGCCGACGAGGAACATGTAAGTCACTTCCATACCATGCTGCGGATGTGAAACTGATAGTGCGGGCGCCCAGGAGGAACATGATTTTGGCGAGGTTGTGATTCATCAGATCATCCACACTATTGAGTTTTGCTTGGGATGTATCTCGCATACAGCGTCATACCTGCGTCTGTGGGCGCTGTCGCTTGCCCATGCCCAGCTTAGTGAGGTGCTGTGGTCTATGATACACACGCCTGTTCCCAACTCTATCCGCGTGGCGGGCAAAGACGACGTGATTCCGACTAGCAAGCCGTTCACGGACAAACATGGCTTTGTCCGTGATTCCATCAGGTAAGACATTGCTGTTTCTTGTTCGACTCCCAGAAGCACCTGACGATTGATTGCAGTATCAAGAAAGGCGACACTATCATATTCCGATATTATTATGAACACCGATCCTGCGATATGGGGCGAGGACGCTGCAGAGTTCAAGTACGAGCCTTGTCTTTCTGGCATCATCGAGGTTGAAACTGACGGTGCTCTCATGGCAGACCAGAACGATGGGAGAAGGCTCCGGAGGCGGTATCCGCCGTTCCCGGTGTGTGGGCAATATCATGACCTTCCTCGGGGGACCGCGCGCGTGCATCGGCTACCGATTCTCGCTGGCTGAGTGAGTTCTACTACTGCTCGTGTTTGTGGCGCGCTAAGTTACAATAGGACGAAGGCCATTGTGTTCACTCTGATGCGCGCTTTCGAGGTGGAGCTTGCTGTGCCGCATGGGGACATCGCGAAGAAGACGTCTGTTGTGCAGCGCCCGTATTTGAGGAACAACGCTGCGGCGGGAAACCAGCTGCCTATCATCATCAGACCAGTCCGTGCTTGATTTATTCCTGATTTACGGACGTTGTAGTAGTAATCTTTTTGTATTTGTAGTTACCTTTCCTTTCCTTTGTCGAAATATGATGTTCTAATAATTGAGGTTAAGTAAACTGAGGTCTTCGCCAACGATCCTATCGGCTTGGGGTAGCGACTGTTGTCCCGTCTAGTGGACCATGTTTCGCAACCTGAGGCAGGCTTGGACGAACAAATTTCGGTCGGTACTTCGGCGAAATGTGTGTGTAAACTCCAATGACAATTCTGGCAGCAGCCCGTTCTTCCGCAAGTGCTACTCCACTCCTGGCCTGATGCTCGAAAGTCCACCAGAGCTCTCTCAGTTTGGTTCACGACCAATTCATTCTGAAGTAGGGCTCCGATGTGGCTCAACCGGTGGTGGCGAGTGAATTGGCGGCGCATACTTAGTATCCAGCCTGTAATAATCTTTGCATGCAGGTGGTTTGGGAGCGTTCGATGCAATGTTGTTCTCAGTCCGGGGAAATCGGTCTGCAGCCATAAGAATCGCTGACGTCCGACTCGACCGGGAGCTCAAGAATGAATACCTGATTGTGATGACTTTTGTACCGTCCAAAGTGACTGGAGAGCTTCCGAGATTGCGAATTACACCGAGTATATAGACAGCCAAGTCATGGTAGAATGTAAGAAGATGATAGAAGAGTCCGAGGCGAACCGATGAGAGGGAAGCTGAGTACGCCGGATGTGCGTTTTGCGCAACGAAACTATCACGATACAGGTTGAATTGCCATGTACAGAAGCTGCAACAAACTGTCTTCACGCAATGTCCTATCGGCGCCCACAATCCAAGTTGACTACCAACATCAGTATGCCACAGCGCCTGCTTTTGCCCTGGCCTCGGCTTCGGCAGCGTGGAAGTCTGTAACGGCTTTGCTGTCCATGAATTCCGTGTAGGTCGAGATCTTTGGTAACTCTCCCTCGACCTTCGAGGGCACAAAGTTGAGGACAATCAGATACTCGTTCTTCAGGACATTCCCCAACTTGGAGACCGCCTCGCCTTGAAGCTGAAAGCAGCCGTTATGGTCATCAAAACATCTAAGTTTGAGTTCCACTCACATGCGAAATGAGAGTGCTGCTGTTAGGTTCGGTAACTGTCAGAACTGTGAACTGTCATCAGAGTCAGATGCGCTCTTTTCGTTTCATTGAAATACAGATTTACGCACTACGAAGCTGTTCATCACCGGAACGAAGGCCTCTTTGATGTATGGTACCGCCTGAGCTTTGCTCAAGGGCGGGATGCAGAGACGTAGGGAACATGGACCACATGAACTTCTCGTCATCCATAGTCGTTGTGATGGCATCCACGTCCAACGCGTTCAAACCATTAACATACTTGGCGAACGTTCGATGGGCAGGGCTGGCATTGGGAGGGACAACGTAGTTCGAAGACATCGAGTTGCAGCTGATGATATGCGGACCAGAGACGAAGTGAGGTTGGGGTGTTGAGTATTGAGCAAGTTCAGAAGCTTGCAGCTTTTATCGAGAGTGAGCCGAGTCGACTTTTGAGCTGAGGTGGCAGAGCGGCGTGTAGTTGTCGGTTAAATCGACAGTTAGAGTAAAGATAAGGC
>JADNYV010000968.1:0-11735 GCA_015501055.1 Mucidula mucida
AGCTTTCAGAGGGTTCAGATGCGACTCCTTCCTTCGAATTGTGTTGTGAAGAAGGGATAGTTGGCGTCGTAGGCGGCCTGAATTCCGACATGGCGGGGTTGAGGGAAGCAAGGCGTTTCGTACATGTACTATTTAAGTTGTCTGTGTGCAGCACAGAGCTCATACGCCGTCTACGCGTTCGTTCGTTTATCGTGATGCTGGTGTGTTCATTGCATACGTAAGGTTGAGAGACCGCTAGCGGCGACTTCCGGTAGTACTTCAATATTCCATCGAGCGTAGAGGCCCCGTGTACACAAGTTTCACTGGCGTTTGAGCATAGTGATATTATAGACATCGACTGAAGAATAGGCGCCTTAGAGCTTTCATCGATCGGCATTCGGTCGTCAGTAGTTGGGGTTTGTTTCAATGATGCCGTTTTCCTCCAGCAACGCAGTAGAAGTAAGAGCACCAAGCAGTTTCGAGTAAATTCCGAGAGGAAACAAAGGCTAGCTTTTTTGAGCGCATCAAAGTCTCGAAGGTGCTGATTATAAAAGTTTAAGATAATCGGCCCGGCGTTTCCGTAGACACGTCTTTCCCGTACTTACCACCATCTAGCAAGGACGACCACGACTTGTTTACGGCGACCAACACGATTAGGCATTGACAAAAGAAACGGTACAGCATCGTGATATTTCTCAAATCATATGAATATAATTGTTCTCAAGTTCCATGTCATCGCCTGCTGCACGCGCCGAAGCCAGGCGCAAAGCCATTCTCAGTCGTGGCTCGGACCGCCTCGCAAAACTCACCACTTCGGGCCGTGGCGAAGATGCGCCCGCGTACAAACACGCCGACCCGCCTCTCCCCAAGCTCTCTTCATTGAGCAACTTTGTCGGCGACGAAACACCAGTGATTCCACCTCCGCCCCAGAACTTTGACGCCCCGGATCCTTCGGTGTGGTCTGATGAACAACAGCAGCAGCTTATGCAGGCGTTGATGATGGGCCGGATGCCTTCAAATGTTAGACCAGATGCCAGCGCCAGCGCGAAGGAGGGGACGCCGCCGCCGATGCCTTCCCTTGAGGAAAATCCATTCTTGGCTCAGCTTATGGCCGCCACTGGTGGTGGAGATGGCGGTGCAGGACTGGGCATGGGTATGAATCCCATGATGGGCATGAACGGCCCAGGTCCAACAGCCGCTGTGGTCCGCAAACCGAGAACACTAGTACAGAAGCTTCTGCCTGTTGTACACCTCGTGGCGATGTGGCTGCTGCTCGCGTACTTTGTGATGTTTCATGAACCGAAACTTCACGAGGCCGTGGGAGGACTGATGGACGAGCAGAAGGATAAGGTCATGAATCGCTGGGCGGCGTTAGTGAAGGAGGTGGCCCGCGTGCAAGTTGTGGTACGTTGTTTTTCCTTTTTATTTCCTATACCATTTTCTTACGCGTGCGATAGCCCTTCTTCTGGGCTTTGACGACTGTGCAAATTGTATTACATTCGACTCGCTTATTCACCGGCCTCGTCAGTATCTACGTTTCTTTTCCTTGTGTATATGCTGACGGCGCATCAGGATAATGAACAGTTACCAACTCTGCTCTCAATGGCAATGCCGGTACTCCCACCGCATATTGCAACCATCGTTGTAAATGGCTGGAAGTACATTGGTCTGTTCTCCATGCTTCTCGATGATTTAGCAGGCGTCCTCGTCGGGATAGGTTTCATAGCATGGCTTGCTACCTGGTTTGCTGTATAATAATTAGCACGATTATTTGAACGCTTTCTGCTTTATTATGAGTGTATGTAGTGAGTGTAGCGAGGATGAGGTTATGCTTTTGGAGCAAATAATGATGCTGCCTTGGCCGCGAGAGTTTTCTGAGTCTCTTCTGGAGGCTGATCTGTGGCTGCCGGCGCTGTTTGGGCAACCTTTCTGGCCTTCTTCTCCTCTATTGCTGCCATGGCTTTCTTTCTACCTTCGGCCCGTTCGGCCGCCGCCTTTGCCAGTGAAGCCTTTCCTTCCGGTGAATTTCTAAACTCTTCCAGTGTCGGTAAGGTTTCGTCTGGCGATAAGAGTATAGATCTTTCATTTTCTTCGCCGGGAAAAAGAGGTCGGCCCGCCGCGTCGGCACTGCTTTTGTATTTCCGCCATGCGTCGATGCCGGCGACGTCCATTAGCTCTTTGGCGATAGCGGTTGACCACTTTGCGTGCATGTTAATGGCCGCAGTTTTACCGTCCTCTGAGGACGTCGTGAGTCCAGCGAACAACGAACAAGACTAGACACGCACCAAAAACAACCTTTATATCGGGTCTCCATGTGTCGTATTTGGTCTTCAGTTCCTTTTGCACATTTATCGCCACGTCAGGATTGGCGTACGCTATGCGAGGTAAAAACTCCTTTGCAAAGTGCCTAAGAGGTTCTGAGTTTCCGGTCAGCTAGACGCGACTCGCCGTCACATACCGGGCGCCCCAGTGGTCATTGCGGTAAGCATAGGAAACTCTGAGCTCCTTGACGTTCCTCAGCATTAGCCTCGGCGTCGCATTCAGATTAGCGAGGATCGTCTTCAGCTTGGCCGAGGGCAGTCTCGCCGCGCTGGTCGCCATTGGACGTGAACGAAAAGAGAAAGCGTGATGTGTTGACTTGTTGATCAAATCCCTCTCCTTCCCTCATCGCGTCGACAACATGTTCAACGATGGCCTCGAGGATGGCCTTACCGCTTGTCGCTCTAGACGAAGCACAGCGGGGAACCGGTGCGAGTGCTGTTTGATTCGTATTTATTCAAAAATAATAGATGAATAGATACAAGGCCGCTCTTGCTGAAATAGCAAATGAACACACACTCCAGGACGAAGACGACATTGATTTCTCGGTAGACAAGTGTCTGTCTGTCTCTCTTTCGACTCTCCAACCACCTCACACTCTGTGCCAGACGAGGAATCCATAGCCGATTCCGACTTTGAGTCTACTGATGAGGAAGAAGAAGCCAGGGCGAACGAAATCGCGGCTGAAGAGGAGCTTGATGAGGACAAACAAGCGAGAAAGGCGCGCCTGTAGGCCCGTTACTCAGACCGTGTTCTGATATCTCTTATTTTAGTCTGCTCGCGCGCGCGTCGCTAAGTCATTGGCTGCCTCTCGAGCGCGTCCGCGCGCAGTCTCCATCGATGCAGAATCAGAACCGTCTTCGTCAGCCCAAACTTTGATGAGGACGCGTCGTAAAGCAGCCGAAGCTGATATGGCGCCTCGACAAAGCAAGAGACGAACAACAGTCATGAATACCACAGCTACCGCGCAAAGAATAGAGCAATTGAAAAAGAAGCGTGTAGTTAATTCCTTTCGTTATCCGTGATTATTGCTTTACATTCTTCACAGGCTGCTAAAGCACCGCGCAAGGTCAAACACCAGAAACAGATGACCCAAGACGAGCTCATGGCCCGTGCGCTCGCTAATGAAGCAGGCAACATCACTGAGCATCGCGACTACCTCAAGTTGGAAGAAGAGAAGCGTAAACGAGCACGTGTTGTCCGCAAGTCGCTCGAGGGACCTCTGTTGCGTTGGATATCTCGAACGGAGAAAAAGGAAGTCATGGTGCCACAATCACCGCCATCTCCACCACCGCCACCACAACAACAACATGACCGGTATACGACATCCAACACGTTGATGACGGGCGGTTCTTCAAGTTACTACTCTTACTCTGCTGGTTCTAGTGTTGCTGCGTCACAATCCCTTCCCTATCAGTATTCACTTCCAGTGCCACCGCCACCTGCACCTGCACCTGTCAAGCAAATCCTCAACGTAGAGAAGAATTATTTGGTGCATGAACTAGGACAGCGCGATGGTTTGCGGAAGCCGAACTGGAAGGAAACTATGACTGCTGTATTTGGGGATCACGTCAAGTGGGGTGAACTCAAAGTCTTCAGGACCAGCAAACCACGCCCACTGTGTATGTATCTTGCTTTCCATGCGGTCGAGAGGCGACTGATATTCTATGCTTTCAGCGCGTCCCAAGCAGACCTGTCCACTTACCGGATTACCCGCGCCGTATAGGGATCCGAGAAGCGGCACGCCATATGCCAACAAGTGGGCCTATGATCAATTAACAAAGGTGTTGATGCACGAGTTTGAGTGGAACCCGGCACTGGGTTGTTATGTTTGGAGTCAGGCGTTTGAAGAGGAAGAAAGCGTAGGTGAGGGACTTCAAATGGACACCAGTTGATGCTATCACAAGTGAGTAGCCTTACTGTGTTCCTTTTCTATCAACTCATACAAGACTCACCAGGAGTATATCCTAAATTACTTATAAGAATCATGACAACACTCAAACTCCGATGAAGCCCCACTGCGATATGTCAGTGCTTACAACATCTCAGCATCTGGGCGCCTGCTACCTTCTCGCTAAAGCTGGCTCCTTTTTGCTTTCTGCTCTGAGAATGCAGCGACCACTTAAATTCGTCTTCTTGCTCGTTGACTATTGGTCCGTTCTAGTCACGTCACATACTTACAGAAGTCCTGCCAGTACTAGGCCCGACTACCGGGGCGATGTGGACGGCGCATCTCTGTTCGTCCGATGCTTTCGAGTGCTTTCCCCGCTGTGGTTCTTTCTCGTATGGGACGAAGACGGATGGCCTTCCGTCACCCTCGTTGATGAAGCGTGGAACACGTCCTACGTGCATCCCCTCAGTGAACAGCTAGTCAAGCCCTCTACAGGCACTGACACGTTCACCGAAACGTCTCTCGCCGTTGACTGGGAATGGAACCACAATCCTGATAACTTCAAGTGGGCGTTAAACGACGGACTCGTCCTACAGACGACAACAGTGACTGATTTCTATGCAGCACACAATACGCTGACGCATCGCACGCTTGGACCGTCGTCCACCATTCAGCTCGACTATTCGACTATGGTCGACGGTGATCACGCTGGCCTCGCTATCATGCGGTATCTATCGGTGTCATGAATGTCGATGGCAGTTTTTCTATAGTTGAGGTGAACAACATGACACTTAAGAGCGACTGGACGACCGCCTCGACGGGCACTCAAGTGGCCAGCACGCAATATCGCCCCAGACTCTGACCGCATGGCGTCGTTCTCCTACAGTACAAATGGAGAGACGTTTTCATCGTTTGACAAGAGTTTCGAAATAAATACAGATTGGGAGTTTTTCACGGTACGTCGGTACGGGATTTTCAATTACGCGACCGGTTCACTAGGAGGTGCCGCGACGGTCAAATCGTTCGATCTAGCGCAGAACATTTCAACACCAAGTACCCTTCTTTGAGAGGCTGTTTCATTAACGATGCTCATATCAGACGATGAGAGAACGTGGAGTATGATGAGGTCAACCATGGCCAAGTAAGGGAAGACGTTTTGGTCTGTGAATCGAAAGTGAGGCTAGAGCCTAGGACTGACGTACCTATGAGGAGTAGTTGCATCTATTCTTCACTACTTAGTCCTTGATGGAGAGTGGCAAGTGCGTGATTAGATTGTGAATGTAAAGAAAATGAAATTGCGGTATCGATCTACGAAAGAGATAGCAACAATCGCAGCCTAAGACTCAGCCGGCACCGCGTTCTCGTTGGCGTTGTGCACGGGATAACTAAGAAGTATGGTCAACAAACTATAGGACATTTTTAGGCGAGACTTACTCTTCTTCTCTTCTTACGCCTGTTGTAGAAATGTCAGTAAAAGCGCAACAAAGCAGAGGGAAAACGTACTTGTGCTTCTTCATCTTCTTCTTCTTCTTCCTCTTGACGCTGTCCATAATGACATTGCTCCAGTCCTGCTTGAATTGCTCCTGCAGGCCGATTCTGTCTGGTTGCTGGCTGACGTCGAGACCAAGTCGCCGGAGAGTGGCCTCCCAAGCAGCGGTACTACCAGTGCGGGACATGGTGAGTGCACGATTAAGTTGGCGTGCAGTCTCAGCGTCCGCATCGATTGCGTCCATAGACTCTGAGGGAGCACTAGTCCATTGTGGCTCACTCGGAGACTGCGTCGGCTGTCTTCCTAGCAGTGAGACACCCGGTGGCGCATTTCTGAGAATGGCAGCGGGGTCCGACAGCATCAGGAGGGGACGATGGAGGGAGAAAAACTGATGCAATTTGAACTCTCGTGGGTCGATCATCGGGTGATGATGAGGAAAAGCATGGGAGGCAACGTCATTCGCTGGACCTGTAGTTGACGGTGATGAGTGAGAGTCACTACAAGACGACGACGACGCGGTCCGGGAAATGGATGATGGGTCCTCCGGGGCCGACGACGCGATGGAGAGGGAAGAACTGCTACCTGTTGCTGCCCGGCCCTCCGCCATCTGCGCGCCTTTCTCTGCGCTCTCACCCGTAGAGCTACTGGGCGCCGAATCGCCCTCTCCGGTCGTCTTCTTCGTCGGATTGCTGGTTACGACGGTTTTCGCCGATTTCGCAGAGTTAAAATATCGTCCGCCGCCTGGCTTGGACGAGAAAAATGAGGAGTAGCCCCTCCGCGCAGCCGGTAAGGGCTGCAGAAAGCGCATTATGGAGGACATGGCTGGCGCACCGCCCGCCACCAAATGATAAGGCTGAAAGAGAGAACACTGCCCAATATGGAAGGCAACGAACTGCTCAAGGCTCTTGCCAAGCAGGTGTAAGCTGTATTCACAGCCACAGAGCGTGATCGCGCGCCGGAAGCAACCATTGCCAATGCGGCCAACGCGTCCTTCCTTTCACACCTTCTTTCAAGTCGAATGGCGCAGTTGAATACAACAAGCTATGCGTCACGCACGAAAGAGCTCCTCGGACTAGTCAATCAACTCCATGCTCTAGGGTCAACATCCCTACAATCTTTTCAGTGGCGTTCATATCTGATGTACACACAGGGCTCAAGGCGATATCGACCTACCGCGCATAACTGTCATAGGAAACCAGAGCGCCGGTAGGCATCCCACTCATTCTCTCCAATAAGCTGTCCTGAAAGTGTTGAACAGGCAAGTCGAGCGTGGTAGAAGCGATATCTGGGGCAAGTAGCTCTTGCTGCTAAAGCTTCGTGCACTGACCCTCTATCAGATCAACGTACCCAGAGACGCGGGGACGTGTACACGTTGTCCTATGGAATGCCGCCTCTCTTCTTCCCTAGGTCCGTGGCAGTGCAGGATCTCAATTCGGCGAGAGTACGATAAACATAAACGACTGGACGACATTCGAGAGATACCCTTTGGCGACCTCATTACTGACAAGTCCGAGGTTGAACTTGCTCTCAGGAGGGCTCAACTCGCTGTCCTCAACCCAAGCATCCCCATTCCCAAGATTCTAAAATCATCAGTCGAGGAATTGAATGATTGGTCGACGCAGTCAGCCCACCAAGTACCTTTCTCTCGAAATGTTGTTTGTGTCGACCTCGAGGGACCGGACCTGACAGATTTGTCTTTCATTGATCTTCCTGGTACGCGCCGATTATGAACCACGCTGTATCATCTTACCTTGTCACGTCAGGTTTGATTGCCAACGCCGACAACGAAATTGTTCAACTTGTAGAAGACATGGTCATATCACACATAACAGGAAACTGTCTCATCCTCGTCGCTCTGCCCATGACAGGTATATATACAGAATACATCAGGGCAACTAATGCTGATGTTATGTACGCGTCTAGACGACATTGAGAACCAGAAAGCGCTCAAGCTGGCCAAGACTGCAGATCCTCGTGGCCAACGAACTATTGGTAATTCTTCGCATTCTCGTGTCGAACCAACAGCTTAAGATTATTATAGGCGTCCTGACCAAGCCGGACATGCTGTCTGCGGGGTCGACCAAGGCTCTTGACTTGTGGCTCAATGTGATCGAAGGCCGTAGGCACCCTCTAACTCACGGCTATTACTGTACTCGCCAGCCAGATGACCAAGATAGAAGCGACAAGATCAGCGCGACGGCCGCCAGAGAGGCTGAGAAACGATTCTTCAGTAGCACTACTCCCTGGTCAAAGTCGTCGCGCAAAGAACGATTTGGGACGGAGAATCTAATTAGCTCACTCAGCCATCTTTTAGTAAGTATAATAGATGCAACGTGAGTTCTTTAACGACATGATTGCTCTCCACTCACCTATCATTAGCCTCCCCAAGATCTGCAACGACGCCCAGAAAGCGTTAGCGGATTGTCGGCGGGACCTCGCTAATTTACCGCCCGCCGTACACGACGAACCTGCGACGCATGTTCTCAAACTGATAACAGAATTTGCTAGTGAAGTGAAGAGTGTGATAAAAGGCCGTTCAGACGCCAGTACGCTCATCCAAGAGAATCGTGCTGCGTTTCGCTCTTTAAAAACGTCGATTCGATCGTGTGCGCCAAACTTTGTTCCAGCGCTTAGAACGGAAGTTCAGCCTGCCTCTATTCTCTCCTTGGATGATGAAGATGATGATATGAGATTGGTTTCGGAAAAGCCTGGCTCCCGATTTACCCTTACGGACATGCGCGAGCATATCAATAGGTACGCAAAGCGGCCAACTTTCTGACTGCGATTTGACTGCTGGTGTAGATCCATGACTCGGGAACTCCCTAATAATGTTCCATTTGAAGCCAAGGCCGCCCTCATACTCAAATTCCAAGATACTTGGCCAGAAGCTACTGCTACGTGCTTCACTCGTGTTGAAACGAATTTGGCACGCGTTCTTTTTAAGTACACCGAAGACAATTTTTCTCGATACGCCGTCCTTCATGGACACATGAAGTAAGTGACAAACCTTCTCTGAACTTGGCATTGTTCTGACATCTTATGCAGGACGTTTCTAGCGGAGCTCTTGGCCCGCCGCCGGGCAATGTGCCAACAAATTCTAGAGTCCACTTTGGAAACTGAGAGAACACCATTCACACAAAACACCCACTACCTCGAAGCGACAACTGAAAAATGGTTAGCGAAGTACAAAGACATTCGATCCGGCAAGAAGGACCTTCCCGACGAACCTCGCATTAAACGCCAGCGAATGAAAACTCCCCCACCGATGCCCCATCAAGCTCATCAAGCTAAGCAGCCTAATGGCATATGTGAGCGCCATTCTATATCTGCTCTTCTATATACTGATACAGTACTGCAGTTGGTGCGGGATCCCAACAGTCTCCATTCATCATTGATTCACCCGCCACAGGCGGGAACCCAAAGCCCCCTACAGGCCCATTCGCCCCTTTCGTGCAAGCTTTTGGAGGCCAGCAGCCGGCGTCTGCAACGTCTTTCACCTTTGTCGCCCCTCAATCTGCGTTTCCTCCCCAGCAGCAGGCGTCCGGTAGCTCGTCACAAACTGGGTTCACGGCACCTTGGGCAAAGCCGCCACCGACTGAGCAAGATGTAGAGGTGGTGCAGGCGGCACTGGCGGCGCTTGCCGCTATTGGGTATCATGTAACCGAAGAAGACCTAGGAAAGCTCAATCCTGCAGACCAGTATGAAGTGGAATTGAAGGTCATGGCGGACGTGCGCGGGTATTTCCAGGTGGCGTACAAGGTTCGCTCTCTTCCCAGTTATGAAATGCGAAGTGAAAACTCACGAGGCTGTAGCGCGTCATTGATATGGTTCCACAATTCATTGACCAGGTCTTCTTGATCAAGTTCGCAGAAGAGTTGCAGTCGTTTTTGATTGAGAAGTTTGGTCTTGGAACTGCGACCGCGAGTGACAAGTGCGCTAGGTATCTTGCAGAGGATGGGGTTATTGTCGCTCGACGAGAAGAGCTGCTAGGGAAAGAGCGGCGGCTCAACAGTGTTCAGAAAGAGTTATTCAGCTTTGGGATTTCTGAGGACTCGTAATGTTAGCATTTTGATAGAAGGAAGGCTACCTTGATAATGATAGCTTCCAATGAGCTCTGTAGATACAGAAACAGCTTACCGAAGTTGTTAATGTCGTCAAAGAATCCCCCCAAAAAACAGCACCAGAGATGGTTGGCAAGTGGTCAGAGTCACGTCGGCGCGCCGACTTGATGTGCATTCTTCGGTTACAGTGTTTTTAATTGATCATGCAATGGAACAATTTCCTTCCCTTCGCTATAAAGTCGGCTATCGAGCTCGAGACTCCATGATTGTCTGCAGCTGCAGGCGATATCCGACGGAGCTTTCGGCGTGATTGTGCCTGGAAGCCCTGAGCCTGTTCTGACCATATGCAGCTATCATTGTATCAAGCAGCTCGGAGAAAGATAGCCTGTCTTCCTGCTCTCCCACACCACCATGGCTGAGAAAGCCCAGCTCGGTCCTTACCGTGCCAACAAGAGCTTCAAACTACATCGCTTGTTCGGCGGAGCCTTACTATTGAGCGCCGTGTCAATTGGCACTCTGTTTTTGAGTCCTCGGCTGGATGGCTCGTCGACCCGAGTACCCTTGCACGCTGCGGAAACCCTACAGAAGTGTCGCCAGCTGGATATGACGCCTGGCCCACCACCTGAATTCTGGAGTCGTACTGAATCCGACCGCTACGTCGAGGGTACCAAGCCGGTCTACATCAAGAACGCGACCATCTGGACCGGGGGCGTCGACGGACTCGAGGTCATCAGAGGCGACTTACTTCTCGCTCGAGGACTCATCCAACAGGTCGGCTCTATCTCTGCGAGCGCGTTAGAGCAGTATTCAGACTTGGTCGAATACGATGCGGACGGTGCTTGGGTTCACCAGGGTACGCGTCTGCTCTCTTCTTTGTGTTTGACCTCTTCCGACGCATACTTAGCATCTTCGACTTGCACTCTCACATGGGAGTGTACAGTTTGCCTGAGCTTGACGGTGCATCTGACGGCAACTCGTTCAAGGGTGATATGCAGCCTTGGCTACGCAGTCTGGATGGGCTGAACACGCACGATATGGCGTACGAAGCCGTAGTCGCGGTGGTGTTACCACTGGTGTCATTCTTCCCGGCTCAGCAAACGGAATCGGCGGACAAGCCTTCGTTATAAAGTACCGACCTACTGCGGAGAAATCACCGTCTTCGATGTTGCTAGAGCCTCCTCACTCTATAATCAATGGTTCCAATGTAGACCCCTCCTTGCCTCCGCGATGGAGACAGATGAAGTATGTGACTGTCTAGAAGTTCCTTGAGTTGGTAGTAATCTTTACCAGGCACGCTTGTGGCGAGAATCCCAGTCAGTCCTTCTGGATGTCAACAGCCATTCTCAAACTTATCTGGACGCGTGTAGGTCGCATCTATGATCAGACACGAATGGACACTATCTGGCACTTCCGTCAATCCTACAACCAGGCGCGCCAAATCAAGGAAAAGCAAGACGCGTACTGTTCCGCGGCTATGGCCGGAAACTGGAATGGTCTTGGAGAATATCCGGAAGATCTCCAATGGGAAGCTCTTGTTGACGTTCTTAGAGGTCGTGTTAAGGTAAATACTCACCCTTCGAGCGCAGCTTCGTCTCAAGAAAGTTTTAGATCCATAACCACTGCTACGAGGCCGTCGATCTTGACGGTATTGTAAGGGTACGTGTTACTTACTTGTAGTTGATTCGCTGTCACCGCTAACACCCTGTGCATTCCAGTTGACGAACGAATACAAGTTCTCGATAGCCGCATTCCATCACGCACATGAAACCTACCTTGTTCCTGATCTTCTCAAGAAAGCCTACGGTACATTGTCTTTGCCTCGTAAAGTGCCTTGAGCCTTATTGACTGTCTTGTTGCGTTTAAGGTGGACCACCTGCTGCAGCAATCTTCGCAACTACCGCACGTTATAAGCGCGAATCTTACCGCGGATCAGAGTTTGCAGCCAAAATCTTGGCTGATAATGGCATCAAAGTTGTTATGAAGGTAGTTCTTCATC
>JADNYV010000969.1:0-11723 GCA_015501055.1 Mucidula mucida
CTGCGTCCGGACCAACCAACTGACACTGCCTAGTAGGTAAGGGTATTGGTAAGGAATTTGACGATACAGAAACGATAGCTGGAGAGTCCAACGCTGGTGGGGGTGGAAGGCAGGAGTGGAGATGAAGGTCCTGTGATGGAATGACCATTGAGGAATGGAATCCACAAGGTGTTGGGGGAGAATGACATACGTGGTTGAAAAGTACAGTATAGATGAAGACTCGAAAGAGTAGAAGGTCTCTTGTGGCGGATGTTCACATAGCAAGCGCGGCAAAGGCATTTTAAGGAACCGATCTTGCTTCGCAGCTCAGTCCCAGTGCTGCACAACTTTACGGCGCTTACAAGGAGCCGTCGAAATAGATTGAATTACCTCCTACGAAAAACACGCGTTAGGTCGAGACTCCACATATGGACGTACTTGGAAGGAAGGAAGATGGCTGCCTCTGGATAGGCCGCCTGAAACGCACTATAGCTCCGCTACCGATGGCTACCATACATTGATTGCGTCTGGCTATGAGGGAAAATCCAGTTATAGCACAAGCACTTCGTAGTCTTATCACTGAAGATGATGTAACAACGCCCAAAGGCGAGGATACTTCTATCAGTAACACGTCAATGTCCCTGTGGCGCTGATGTTTCCTACTGTGACTTCGTTGGCTCCGTAATCAAGTCAATAGTGAATGGAAGACGATGATGAATTCGATATGCAACTTTGTACACTGTTCACTATAAAAATAAGCGGTCCATTTGTGATAGTATTCATCAGTCTATATGCGGCGAAAGAAATGCTTCGAACTTGAAGAATCAGGCGGCGTAAGCTTCTGGAACTCCGGATGTACGGCGATCAACACCGACGGAATTGACCGATGTGGAGGAAGCGCTGGCCGGAGAGGGAACGGAGGATACGTGTCCTGCGGGCTTCCCAGACTGCAGAGCACTCACAAGGGAAGGGCCGTACGTGCGCCACAAGCCCAACGCGTTTTCGATGGTGTAAGCACCGTTGGGAGTTGGGGGAGCAGCAGAAGGAGGCTGTCCTGGGGGAGGGGTCTTGTTGATGACGCTCCAGAGCAGATCCCAAACTGCGGTAAAGCGAGTTTGGACAAAGTTGATAACACTTTTTTGGAGGGCCCCGATGCCCTGTTCAATGGCGTTTTCGTTCTGGACGAAGAAGGGTTTGAGATAAGTGTTGTACACGTAGGTAGATCCCTAGAATTGTACAGTTTAGGATCAGAGCGACGAGGAAAGACAAGACCAACGTACCTGCGTCTGAGGCAGAGAGAGGAACAGAAAGAAGACGGTTTTGATTTCCCAGTAGAAAGGCAACCTGAGGAGGACGAATTAGGCAGGTGTCTGAGGCGCACACGACCCGACTGCATACCAGCTGACAAGCCAACCGGCGAGATACTCGAACCCAACAAAAGCGGCGATCTGCAGGCGCGATGAGATGTCGACAACAAGAGCCAAAAGGACACGTACGACCGACCAGTACATGGAAATGCGCTCGAGTTCTGGCTCAGAGATGGGTCGTTGGGAGGACCTTGTAGGTGGCAAAACACGGCAAGAAGAATGCGAACCAAGCGCTGCGTATATATAAGTATAATGGCTCAGCAGACTAGGCAGAATCAACGCCTACCATAGTGCCGAAAACAAGAGGGTGAACATCTTTGAGAGTGGCAAGAGTAAAAGAAGTGACACGGTCGGCGGCTCGGCTTGGTGACTACATGGTTGCTGTGTGTCCAGATGGTCGTGTGGTCATCTTCGATGATGGAGTGTCTCGGGAGCGTCCTTCCTGGTCGTGTCGGTGGTGGGACGGAAAAAGCGTGCATCTGTGTGCTGGGAGCTTGCTGGATGGAGGATGACGGATGGAGGATGGAGGATGATGGATGGATGATGACGGATGGAGGATGGAGGATGGAGGATGACGAACGGAGGATGCCGGATGGCTTCTTTGGGGTGGGCTTCTCATCTGGGGGGTGGGCGTCTTCGCTGTTCGTGACGGGACGGCAGTATTCGGCTAGCAGGGTAGATACTCCTTGTAAGGCAAGTGCTCAGGTTGAAAACGCCTTTTTATGGGCGTCCCTGAGCAAATGAACACAAGTTGTACTACTTTCGGTCACGTGATGGTGAAGCGCGTTCATAATTCAGCAACTATCTACTACTAAAAAATACCACGTCCAGTACAGTGCAGTCCTGGTGCATCTAATCTGCGGAGGAAATGATAGCGACATGTGGTGCAGTGGAGGAACAAGTAGAGCAGATCCGGGTAGGTGGTGTTGTTGCGCGAAATGAAAAAGAAAACTCAACAAAACCCACAATGCGAGAAATAGAATGCAATCGCCGCCGTCTCTGGTTGACACATCACTAACTTGATAGGATGCAGATAGAAATAGACCACTACAGCCGAGGCATGATATTGTTACACCTGGGACGGCAACCCGTATCAAACAACCAGTCTCGACGTCCAGAGCAAGGGGTACCTGACAGACACGTCAATAAATGTAACAAGATGCCAATACAAGTCGACACACACCTCACATCAAGACCAACTTGTGCGGATGGCCAGCTAAGAACCAGAGAAACAAGGGGTCAGCAGACATCACGTAGAACAGCGAACAAGAAGGCGTACCCGAAATGAATGTGTTGCGTCTGACAAGACGCCAACGTCACAATCAGTTAGAAAAGAAGCACACCTTCAACACCCTCCGAAGGCTGTCAAAGGACTGGATCAGCAGAGACAAGGGAAACAGCCGTGGATAAACATACCTGGCATCTCAATCAACAATATAGCGAGCAGATGTGCTCGACGTCGAGGTCCATACGAGAGCATTGGAGAGAAGGACGACATGCAGCAAGACAACATGATGGGGAGAGACAAAGAGAAGCAGCACGGACAACAGGTTTATATACCTTCGGCTAATCCTTCTCCGTTTGTTGATCGGGGTCCATGGTGACATGAGATCAGCAAGAGAGAAATACGGACAGATCGAGCCCGTCAGATCTTGGTCCCGTTCGAGAGAGCGTGTTTACTGCTTTCGTACATTGTTGAACACCAAGTAGACGTTGAGCAAGGCAAGAAAGTATCCGTCGCAGCGTAACATTTCAAACTTGCTTGGGGCCACATCCTGTTTGCCTCGCTTACTCCGGGAACGCAGAGGTGTTCAGCGCGGCGACGAACACGTACTCTCTGTAGGCCCGGAAATTCAACCGCAGACCAGCCAATACAACGAAAAGAGCGGTAGCATTGACTGCTGAAAGTCCTACAAAAGCGGCGTACATATTCAATTAGGGTGCTGAAAAAAATGCTTCAGAGATTGGTGATCGGAATAGGGTAAAATTTCTTACCGCACCGCAGGTTCCAGACTAGTGTCACAACCAATATCCTTCCCTACTCTCTGTCACGACGCCGCCATTCTCTAGAGCGCCGTTACAGTCAATGTATACTGTCTTTTAAAGCGAGTGAGAATGGTACGAAGGCTACGACTAGAAAAAGGAGCTAGATGAAGTTTGCGGAGCTCACCGTTTCATACAGTTATGTTCGAGTCGTCCAGAAACGTGGTCAGAAGAAATACAGTGCAGAGCAGGAGATGCAAAGTTTGGGGGTCGCCCACAGAAAGGCTAGAGGTACGTTGTAGTGTTCTTTGATGATCTAAAGCTCAAAAGTCGTTGCATTGGAACTTGAACGGGGTCAACACGTCCTAGAGGAGTTTTCGGTACAGGATCACTTCCAGTGAGCCTAGAAAGTTGGTCTCAGAGCGTGTTGGGACCGTGCAGGAGATAGAGAGCTTAGCGACATGATGGTTCGGCGTTGAGGAGAATGTCGATCATGGTTGAGCCCAAAGTGGAAGCTCTGCTTTCAACTCGAACAACGATGAACTCGAGCGCAAGTTTCGACTTTGGACGCGTCTGAGACCTCCAGGACGACAACTTCGGCTCGCTAAGGCATCAGACCAGGAACACCATGACGAATTCCTGAGGTCTAGGACAGCGTAGATCACCGGACGGGCTCTTGAGTTCTGGCAGAACTGCAATGTTCTCGACCGTTCCGAATGTTTGTGTCACATTCATTAGACCTCAGAATGCTTTAAATCAATACTTGGTTAGTGAGTACGTCCTCATACGCTCTGGAAATACAAGTTGGATTCATGTAAAATTGCAGTTGATGAAACAGCGACAGGTTTGCCATCGCCTCAGGACGCCGCCCAGAAACTCGGAATTGACCCTGTAACTTGAGATATTTGGCTATGCATGGGAAACCTCGGTGTACTCTCTTTACAGAAACTCCAAAGTGCGTATTCAATCCCCTCACTGCTTCTCATTAAATGAGTTCAACTTGAAGGTGAATTTCCTTCCTTACGTCGGCTATCGTTTCATTTGTGAACTCGACCCGCTTGCAAAGTGAAGAGGCGGCTGCGCCGCCGCCACAGTTCTGAACTGCCCGCTTCTAGGCCTCTGTATACGGAGAGCGAGTTCATTGATTCTCTCGTGTAACGTGGCCCCGCTGGCCCGGCTTTCTCTCTGGGGAAAAGTGAGCATTTCTCGTTTAGTTTTCAGAGTATTCCTGACATGAATTTCCTCAGGGCGCCAACCTTTTCTCCAATCAAATTTGGTGAGTTTCCGCTTTAGATTCGATCTCATTCGATCCTGACTACGCTTGGGTATTCAGGCCGGCCAATACGCGGCCTCCAATATCCCTGTCTTATTCACATAACACACGGCGAACTTGATTCGGTCAGTTTGATTAATTTCCTTGATATTCTGCGCTAATGAATGTGTTCGGGCGTAGTATCGCAGCAGTGACCAGCGGCGCTTCCGCTGCCACTGCCCTCGCGCTGCTCGCTTCTCACTGCTATCGTGCGCCTTGGACGACATCTACACCACACTTTGACAACCTCAAATACGACGCTGACAAGACTGCCGCTAAAGTCCATGACGGCAAAGTGAGGAACCATGTCGCTATCACTTCCCTTCTGAAGTCAGGATCATGCCTGCAATTTGAAGACGCAAGGTACGACAAGTTCATTTGTCCAACCACTTTTGGAGCTAACTCATTGTACAGATCGAGATGTTTTTACCCTTTGAACTCCCTGATGCATTTCAACACAGGGTGTTTGCCTAGGCCCGGCTCGGCAGAAAAGTTGAAAGGGCTAAATTAGTGCTGCCGCGAGTCGAGTCAAGCTCAGATCGAGCGAGAAGACCCGGGTGAGCTGGCTTGTTTGGAACGAGTGGACAACGAGTTCAGATCAAGCTGCCTCAAGCCCAAGACCCAAAATGGCAAGTCGGCACAACGGCATGTACTGAGAGCTCGTCGTCTTCACCAAGTCTTCAATATCTCGTTCGTGGACTCAGAATAGCATTCGATAAAGTACTATACACATAAGTGAATATGAGAAGTATTATACGAAGTATGAACAATCTATATTAGGTAAGTAGAGGTAACACTAGACAGCAGAATTAATCAGTTTCCAAAGGTCGTCGATTTGACCATGGCTTATAAGGTGTTCTATGGTAGACGGAGGAATATTAATCACCTCCAACTCCTCTGAGGTACAAACAAGGTCACCAAAGAATGATAAACGGTCTGCACGGAACGAAAATTTAAGTATCTGGAGAACTTCCATTAGAATAGGTGAAATAGCAGCACGTCGGAGACCATCCGTCTCTTTACTTGACGAAAAGACACGTTCGCAAGGGACAGCTGATGCCTGGCGTCGTTACCAACCAACGGTCACCCCACTATTGAAATGCGTAAAAGAGTCGATTTTTACAGCAGTGAAGCGTGAACAAAGATGAACATGATGATAGATAGATTGAAAGATATTAAAGTCCCGCACTGATGTGCATCACGCAGGCTGACAGAGCGAGTTGATGGACTCGCTTCCTCAGTTACCATATCAAGTAACGAGCGAGTCGACTCGAGTTCAGGGTCCGAGTTGAACTCGACTCACGGCAGCACTAGGCTAAATTGAATTCCGGACAATGCAACACCGTAGTCGCATAGACGTAGCGTAGAATTGTACTTTTTCTCGTGTAGATAGTGTCCTTCGACTGTAGAATACTTGAAAATCCAATCGAAATCGTTCAACCTCTCTTGTCCAAAATGAACCGAAAAGTCTTCAAAAGTGTTACCTGACAGTCAAATATACCTACTTGGAATAGCACCTTGTAGAACAGCCTAGAGAGTCCCAAAATAGCATGTAGAGTACAGTACGATACCCTAAACAAACATAGTGAATGACCAAAATCATACGAATTGACGGACTAACCAATATACCACTTGACAACATTACAGACAAAGTCAATACTCCCAAAACCTCGAAAGCAAGCTTCTCAAAAACTTCCTTCCAGGGCGACCTGAAAACATATGCGATCGATTCTTAGAACCCTGGAGATGATGTTGGCGCGGTAGCCAGGTGGATATCCCGTGTTCAACGCGGAATATTTCCTCCGCTCATCTAGAGTGTATATTCCATTGGGTCGTCGTGCTATGCCTCATACTGGCCCGGAATCAGTGAGAAAATATTGCGCTGAGCGGGTAAGATCTAGATCAGGTCGCCCAAGTGATCGACATTACTTGAACTCGAACCACGACCACTCCGATCTTGCGGCGGCTACACCTACGGGTTCTATCGTTCTCTCGCTCTCTAACGGCTCTCAGGACCCTAAGTTCATCTGGATACTACTGTAGTGCTTACGTTATACGAATTCCGACGGTGCTTGGCGGACTGGACGCGTCTTTACGCCTGCTTTTCGCGTCGACACCGTACTAGACCCTGACCATCGATAGCACGAGGATTTCCTGGACCCTATGACGTGTCGCCAATCTTATCTTGAGTCTCTCGGATGCGGGGCAATGACGCAAGACATGGTCCTCCTCCTCCGTCCCTCCGCCACTTGTGGTGAATTCGCGTTTTCCGGCTAAACTGGCCCAATACGGAGAATTTTGGACTTGTACATGCTCTGTCTGAAGGTACTACCGGAGCTGCATTGGCTGTAACTCGCAAGTATACGTTGATAATCTCGAATTGAATATGGCACCTGGAGAATTCATCCTCTTTCCGACGTTCAATGGCTTCAATTTCATTACGACCCTGTGATATTTGCTCATAACGTTAGCGGTGAGTTTAATCCGCGCCCAGAACGGAGGAAAGCGACATACGAAGCGATGTGCATCTCCGCCGCGAAATTGAGATCTGTAAGTTTTCGAGTTCTCCGTTATTCAAAGGGCTCATTCTGACTCCTCCCATCAGAAGTAAGGGTTGGCTCCTTGAAACATTTCCAATCGTTTGGAAGCTGGAAGATGTGAATCCATACAATGGGATACCTGGTATTGGATTCATCGCAGCGGAGGCAAGTCTTGTTGGTCTTTGCTCTCTCAATCAATTGGGGCTCGACGGCATGTTAGGTTGGATGTCACGCTCAAAGGTGAGATATTTCCGCCGCTGCTACGCGCTCAGGGAGCTTAAGTCGCGTAGGTCGCTAGAAACGAGTTCCCGTGGCGTACCAATAATTGGCCATCAAGTTCCAGAGTTGCCGCCTCAATCAATGTTCCACGATCACGGCGTCCGATTACCGCAGTCTAGTTACGTTTCTATCAGGGCCTCCACTACTGGAAACGCGATAAAAGGAGCCCGAATTGCAACCAATTCCATCATCACCCACTTCCTCTCTCTCGACCTCTCTCATCTCTTCTGCTCTGTCTACTCATATCTCTGTACATCACTCACTCTTAATGTGCCCTCATCGTCGTCGCTGCCGCCGTTACAGTCATCGCATTCCCGACGCGTGACCAGCGCTCAACTCGTTGATGGTCACGAGTGGGCTTCCTTCCTCCCACCATCATCTCACGTTGTTGACCTCGCTCATCCTTGCAGCTTGCTACCTTTGACGTCGTCTCTCATAGCATTCAGTGCGTCCTTTACATTCGACGAGCTCGCTGACAACTTTCCCGGCAGACTCTCTGGCGCCTGCAGAATGACGACGAACAAGGTTAACTCGACGGCGCGTCTTTACCGCTGAATTGTCCTTGGGTACTTTGAGGCCGTCTTGCCTCATGTTTCGCTCGCTCATCGTGCGGTAGAATTTCAAGTCGCTCGTCACCACCGTCATGTCGGACGTTGCCTTTCGCCCTCTCTGGACTCTACGTCGCCTATGACCATCATGTACATGGGTGTACTGACCCGCCTCTACGAATGCTGCGATGGCTGAATTCTGGGTACGTCGAGCGCTGTCCTTTATATCCCGCCTTCACTGAATCCCTGTACATAGTGCTGTCTTGATCCCAGAGTCAATAGTGTGATAGATATGGGCATATCGAGGTAAGCTGGATCTCTCCAGCCGTTACAGTCATTGACTACCAATTCCACCACCCTTTTGCAGACCGCGTTACGCGATGCGCTCGTGTTATGGACGCCGCCTTCATACTGCCACTAACATCAAGATATAGCTGCCAGTGTTTGGTTCGAACGGGTCCAGTTTGTAGTGACTGTCGTGTGTCATTATTTACTTGGCTTCGTGGTAAATGGCGGTTTCGCTACGTGCCGACTGTACAGTGTTCGCACATCATCGACGAAGACGCTGCATGAAGACAGGCCCATGAAATCGACTAGAAAGTCGACGCTCTCGTTTACTTGGGCCTTGCTCAAGCGAAGACGCGTTCTGCTATGATACGATGCGCGCTTCGACCAGCCTTTCATCTATACTGACTTGACATTTAGTATCACCGAGCACGGATGGAAACACAGTCCTCAGCAAGCGAACGACACCGTGGGTAGATATCCGTGATGCATTTCCTTTTCTGACTTGCATCCCGACCAGGCGCAATTGTGGTAATTTCCTGACACAGACAACGATAAATCAGTCATGCCCTCGAGTCCGAGGAGCGGCTAAACTGTCCCAAAGACGTCCTCCGTATCGGCGCTGCACTCGAGCAGTACACTTGTCTATGCGCAGGTTCACTTCACACCGGCTGATGAACATGATTCTGGACGGCGCCATCCGAGGAAAACTGGAAGTGAAGTCCAATTGCCGCGTGTCTGAGCCTTGACTCGGTTGTCCAAGCTAGACTTGCCTGAATTTGCCATGGTACGCTGCTCGCTTTGATTATCTTGTGCACACTAATCACTTCTTGCAGTGAATTCCATGAACAACGGGCCCATACCATACGCGCCGCAATTGCGCGTTTCTGTACCAGGAGATGCATCGACTGGTTTGAAGGCCCTTAAGAACGGTTGTACCTATCCATACCCTTGGCTTCGCGCCGGTCGACTTTGGTCTGGCTACGTACCGGCTTATGTTGACCGCACCGTGTGAAGGAGACTGGAACTCGACTGACAAGGCCCCTGTCGTTTACTTGAGCCTTGGCATTCAATAAATTCTGCTGAGCTCGTTACAACTTTCCTGGCACACTCTGGCGACGAGTAGGGCGAACTAGAGGGCGCTGTCGAACGGCCTTTTGGTACGTTGCGGCTGTCTTGCCACATGTTTCGCTCGCTCATCGTGCGGTAGATACCACCCTCTCTTCACCAATCGGGCATTTCCTTCCTCCCTCTCTGGAGTCGACGCCTGTTACACTTGATCGTACTGACAGGCCCTTATGAATATTGTGACGGCTTTGGTACGTCGAACTATGTCCTTTTATCCCTCCTTCACTGAATCCCAGTACGTAGTGCTCTGCATCTTGACCACAGAATCAACCAACATTCGGGCTTATCGAGGTAAGCTGGATTTCTCCAGCTATCTCGGTGATTGACTAACAATTCTGCCATCCTTTTGCGGACCGCGATGCGCTCGAGCCGCCTTGATACCGCGACTAAGCTCAAGAGATAGCTGCCAGTGCTCGGTTCGAACGGGTCCAGTTTGTAGTGACTGTCGTGTGTTCGATATTTGTGGGCAGAAATTAGGTCCAAGTGAAAGATACACCATAGAACGTAAACTAGGCTGGGGCATGCACTCGAGCATCTGGCTCGCCCGGGATACTGTAGCCACCAAGTTCGTCGCCG
The DNA here is from genome assembly GCA_015501055.1 of Mucidula mucida. Lineage (NCBI taxonomy): Eukaryota > Fungi > Basidiomycota > Agaricomycetes > Agaricales > Physalacriaceae > Mucidula > Mucidula mucida. Next base: position 9,998 of record JADNYV010000969.1, read on the forward strand.
TTAAGGTCTTGACGGGCTACTGGACCGGCATGTGTCGCAAGGGCATTGGTAGGGAGCCTGAGGTGTTGCGCGTTTTGGAAGAAGACGGAACGCATACACTGCACTGTGTGCGTCTTTTAGAAACCTTTGAGCTTCCCGGCACGAGTGTGGCCGAAGGCGACCACATCTGCCTTGTTTCCCCTGTCTATCGCGGTGACTTTGGGGCCTTCTCATACCCTTATGTCGGGGCTGGGCAGTACCTCCCTCTTCCCGTCATTAAACGTGTTCTACTGCATACACTACGTGGTATCGTCTATGCACATGTCAACGACATCAAGAGGGATAACATCTTCATTGATACGGGCCTCACGAATGAAGAAATAGAGGACTTTCTTGTCCAAAATCCACCTCGACGACACGACCCGGAGATGTCTGAAGAAGGTATCGTGCAATCTGCGGTGTCTCAAACCTTTCCGCCGATATCCATGGAGGAAGCTGCTAAGGCTACGTATCTTCTTGCTGACTTCAGTTCCGGTCAGTCATAATCTGTTATGTTTGGACTGTGTTTTGAATGCATCACAGCGCAAACCTCAGTCCTGCACCCTAACCACGAGATCGTGGTCATTGCATTCCGCCCTCCCGAGGTCTTTCTGAATGCCCCGTGGGGCAAGCCCGCCGATATCTGGGCATTTGGTTGTTTGGTTAGTTCTCTCAATCTTTTGGGAATCGTGCTCGAACTCGCTGTTAAACTTGCAAACCAGGTTTTCGAAATGCTGACTGGAAGGCCGCTTTTCATCTACAAACGGAATGAGGTACTGCAGCTGTCCGAAGTTCCATCCATGATCTTCCAGATGGCTACTGTCACTCGCGAGATGTTCCAACCAGAATACCTCAAGGATCGTCCTGAGGCCTCCGAGTTGTTTGGGCCCGATGGTCAGTACTCTGACGCATTTTTGACACCGCCAGGCTGACCTCGGTCTCTAGGGAAATACAAAGATTCATTGACGTTCTTGAACAGATCCGTCGCGTATTGCTCGCAATGCAGTCAGCGTTTTGATGGCCAGGAGGAATTGATCGCGCCTGCAGCGGCTTTGATACATCGGGCTTTGCGCATTGACCCAGAGAAGCGCGTAAGCGCCGAAGAGTTACTGGAGGATCCGTGGTTCGACGACGTTGTTTGATGGCTATTACACGAGTAATTGTGCTAGCGACTTGGAGGCTGGTGACTCACGAAAGGCGTCTACTAGGCACGCCCAACTCAGAATTATTCTGTATCATAGTACACAGTGACACGGATTTGATCGCTACAGACATCAAGACAGCTGCTTAACGATAACGAGCACGGCCAAGCAGGCTCACATTGGTGTACAAACGAGAAGACGACGCTATGACAGCGAGGTCACCAACAGTGAGAAGGACACGCCAACGCGGACGAAGCTCGACGCTCCCACGTATTCTGCCACACGTGTTGTACAGGATCGAACCCGATTATGACGGTCGAGGCGGGATCCCGGCTCCAGTTAGTGCTGGAGGGTGGCATACACTAATCGAAATCAGTCCGAGGTAACTGGAATTCGTACCGATTCTAGTTAGGATCTGCTGACTGACGAAATCATTTTTGTCATGCCCCATCCGCAACTCAAGTGCATACACCTTCAAATCAGTCCAAGTTTCCATACCCACCTCAGACGCGACGTGCTCACATTAAAAACCATATAGAAGGCGTGGCCAACGTGTCGAACGTCGC
>JADNYV010000097.1:0-129594 GCA_015501055.1 Mucidula mucida
CATCCGGGGACGATGTCTGGGGGGTCTTGCGTTTCCTGCCCGAAGGTATCACCGTGGAATGTTGTCTCCGAGGCTGCTTCTTGGAAAGGGCGTTCGACGTCTGCGGGCGCGGGATCTGGTTCTTCGCTGACAATTTTGCCCGTTTTGGAGACTTCGGGGACTCCGATGACGGTGACTGAATTCGAACGTGTTTTGAACCTCGGGTTTTGGATGGTTTATCTGGTGCTGGTGTGGCCTCCGAAAGCGCGGTGGGCTGACTGGCCGCCATACGAGTTTCGACGAGCGGACGGTCTAAAATGACGGATGGGATCCTTCGACCGGGAAAATTGGATGTATGGGTGTTCCCCAAGAAAGAGAGGTAGACGAACATATTGAGAGCATGATCGATGGCTAACACAATGTCGATATCGTCGCCAAGCAGTGTGAGGTGGTCCTCCCTATGGTTTGGTCTGCGAGCGACATAATTTGAAAGATAAGGAAGCACGAAGCAGGGTGTAGCGTTGCACGGATGACGGGAAAGTCGGAATAAGGAAATGTATATGATTGCGAGCATGCATGGAAAGACTCTCCATCGGGCTGCGTTTTACCTATGAATTTGTATTCATAGAACGGCTTCAAAGGAAGCGCCTGGCCGAAATCAGCAAGCAGCAAGACCATGCGAAGTGCGGATAACGTACAGTGGTAAATTTGGTACGATTGTGGGTACCATTGGCATGGTTGCTCTTGTAAAGATCTGACATGGCTTGCAGATCTTCTCTCATCGGAACGAGTGCCCATTGCCCTTCCTTCAACAAGTCGATCATATCAGAACACACTAATGCCAGTCAAGATAAGACAAACGTAAACGAGGCGGCGGCTTACATTCAGCTTGAATGAGAGGTTTTCCATAATACTGGTGTATGTCGCCTCGTTCCAACCAAGGCAGTATTCGAGTTCGTCCAGCTAACCCATTGTTAGTTCGATCCAAGTACGGACTACTACCGAACACTCACCAAGTCGTGTTTATTCACGAACGAGTGCAGTTGACGCTCATCCATTCCGGGTTTGGTAGTTATATCGCGCAAAGATACATAGGAAGACATAGTTGTGTAGTAGTAGGTTCTTTGTCGACAGTCGTGATGGTGGTTGAATTCAGGTGTTCTTGTGACAGTGATGGTCTCGTGATGTTTTCTTTCTTGACCGAAAGCCTTAGGGTCACGGCCTCCAAATCAATACCGTGTCACGTCGTGCAACGAAGTTGTCTGCTATCACACTCGCTGTGGTAAATGTCCATAGTAAGGAGCTCCCCGGACTACCTTCTACTGTACAAAAGCCTCGAACTGTGCCCGCGCCTTGTCTCCTAAGCGCCTTTCACCGAGTCTTAACCAAGATCAAAATGTCAGGGCTTCAGCGCCTCTTGTTCCAAGATAAGGTTCCGTCACTCGTTAGCACCACCGGCCAGTCGACTACCCCCATTTTGAACAACAATAGTCATCGGCTAATCCACTAGAAAAGGAACCGGATGGTCGCCGTCTTTTGGCTCTACATGGCCTCACCAGACGCCTCTGCTTCCATTCTGGGCTCTCCAAATCGCTCCAATGCTTCATTGTTGCCTGGGGCAACGACACCGCAAAACACCAACTTCGTTCTGGAGCCCCGCGACGAGGACGACGACGTGTTTCTGGCAACACCACAAGACCCGAACGTGCAGCGGACGATGGGCCTACAGCTCCCTCCCATCAAACATACCCCCAATATTAGAGATCCTATCGCTGAAAAGCGTAATTCGGCTGCGACCCGTGCGCGTACAGCTGCGGCTGCACCAGCAGGTACTCGTTGTGTGCTGACCCAAGAGCCGAACGCAAAAGGTGGCACCGTGCAGGCAGCCCACGCCATTCCGCGAAGCTGGCAGAAATCTGTTCCAGACCGAGTACGGTCTATTCCTCATCTTCACGCTCGTTCACTGATACCGCTTTTTTAAAAGATCCGGAATATAGAGTATCATCTAGGTTTTCCCAACGCGAAGATGTTGAATCTTGATACCCGTTGGAACATCATGTTTTGTGAGTTGAGTTCACAGTTGCCTTATGTCGGCTAATCTTCAAAGTGCTTGTTATATACCATCTATTCTACGATCACGACGGTTTCATATTTCTTCCTGCGATGGAAGTCATCAACGCCATCTATAACTTCACCATGAAAAATCGGCAACTTGCAGCGGCAAAGCAGAAACTGGTTTACTATCTCACGGTAGGACTGTCCTTTTCTCTTTCGGGCATTCTGGCTCATCGGCTTTAGGCTTTTCCAACACCGCCTGAGGGATGGCAATACTCTACGGTGCCTGTCAAAATGTCTGCGCATCATTCTATCTTTCGTAAGATCTGGCGGAAGGTTAAACGAAACGGGAAGACTGAACACGAAGAGACAGCCAAATACCAACGATTCAAGTACCCTTTCCACACCCTCCCCTTGGCAAACATACATGTCAATCCCTGCCTCATGATTATCAGTGCGTGGAAGACTGTCAACAAGTTGACCGAACACCCTGTGTGGACCCAAGAACAGAAGGTTGCAATCTACCAAATTCGCTGGATCGTAAACGAATGGATATCTCCCGCGGATCCAAACTTCCAGCCCGACCCTCGTGTCGATCGTCCATTCGCTCATCCTCGCAGGTTAGTCTGCAATTCTCATCCGCGTCAGACAGACGACTCACCGGTGCATACAGGGCTCATAATACTAGAGCGACAGCTGCTAACAATGCCAATGCAGTAGCTGGACCCTCGACTCTGCCATCTACTCGGCAAGAGGAAATGGATGACGAGAACGCTGCGGCTGGACCAGCACACGCAGTAGCTGGTCCCTCGACTCTGCCATCTACTCGGCAAGAGGAAATGTATGACGAGAACGCTGCCGCCGGACCCCATTCGCAGCCGGCGACGCTGGAGGACTCCTCCGAGACTACTATTCCGCTTCGGCGCTCGAAGCGTAAGCTGGCTGTGTCTGATGGTAAAGGGGGAGACATGGTCGCTCAGGCCTCGAAGCGCGCGCGTAATGATTGACATGACCGTTTCGGATCATCGTGTAGTACAAGCGGCAAATGTGTATAATGTATTTACGACTCTGTATAATGTAGAGGATTCGATGATAACTATATACCAGTCCCAACGAAGATGAGATCTAACTTTGTCGCTTGATCATCATCCACTGAATCGTTTCGTTGCCGCTTGAAACTTCATGTTGATCTAGATGTACAGACAAAAGGAAGTTCTGGTTCGGACAAAGCGACGCTACGAACAGTGTTAGCCACAAAAGTGATTATACTTGCCGGAAAGAACCGTGACGGATGCCCATTGCATCGTCAATCATCAACATTTGGACGTTCGAAGAACATCACGTAAAAGATTCTTTCGTCTCGAGCGAGGAAACATACTACACGATAGAGTGCATGTACATTACTGTAGAATACGATAAACAACAATCTTTGCGTTAAAAGGACTTGCGTGCATCACAGAACAGGCGTTGGTATCGATTATCTGCGGCAAGATTGAGTAGATCAAGTAAGTATTATTCGCACAATTCTCATGCGGGACTTACCATGAAAAATAAGGCTTAGCCTTGGAGTACACGGACGCTCCGCGAGGTCTTTAAGGGAGCGATACACCTCTGTATCGGTGTCGAGAGCGGAGGAAACTGGGAATCAAAGAAGCCAATTGCACCCCGACATGCACCTGGATAGATCTCAATCGCGAAGGACCACGGCTGCGAATCGTACTTTGCCGACAACGTTCGATAAACACAGAGACGTCCATCAAGATAGATTCAATAAAATCATGAAGGACCTTGTCGCTTTCGTGGCCCTGCCAGTGGAAGGCATTATCGAGATCCTTTTCATCCTGCGCGAGTGAAAGGACACGTCAAAGTCACTAGAAGTTCTCAGAACATGCTGGTAAGACTCAGCAAAGAGAAGGAATCAAGAATCTCAAAAATCTCGTAGTGAATGGCCCCCGGCAAAGGTGTAAACATCAGCTCAAGTTCGCTGAGTTGTGGCGCTTCGTGGAAGAGCTCACGAAGGTGTCGTCCGGAGTCCTGGGGAAGAATGCCATGGATCACAAGACGACAAGAGCATCACATCTGGAGCGGCGGATATAGTTGAGAATGGGAGCAAGAGATATCGACGGAGGGGGCGTTTCTGGCGGTTCAAGAGGCATTACTTGCAATGTCGTTACTGAAGGACGATAAGAATATCCAGGACTGCAGCACATCCAACCGTGAGTGTCGAACGGAAGAGGGAATCATGTATTCAATGCGGGAGGATTGTTGTGACGGTCATGGAAATTGGGCATGAGTTTCAGATGGGTTAACTGCGTTGACAGGCGAAGGATACGACGCAGAGATGGCGGCAATTGAACATCATGCGGCGTGTTGTTGAATTTGATTGTGAGATGAGTCAATTGATCCCAAGGCAAATCAAGTAGGAGCCGTAAGCGTAAACCGCCACATGAGCGGTGCGCAGCCTCGGCGCCGCCGCAAAAGCGTGTATAGAAGATACGTGTTTCACAGGATCTACAGCATCGCCAAAATCGATGTGGATATGTTCGAGTCGAGGAAGACGAAGAGGCTCGTCCAGAATATAACGAAGGATGTCCCAATAGGCAATGCGGTCGAACGTAAGCGAGCGCCACTGAAGTGAGCGCTCAAACAGCAGGCGAAGAATAAGCTGGAGGGGTGCTGGAAAGGCTGTGCTCTGAACGCGTGGAATCCACAGGCCCCTCGTCTCGAGCTTGAGGTCGAACGGCGCTCTATCCCGTTCCTTCAAGAGGCATTCGAGATTTCCCGTGAGTGGAAGGATTGCCGCCGTCCCAGCGTCAACGTTTCCGATGACCAGCCGTAGAGCAAATGGAACAGTGTTCATGATTGTCCTCCATCGATGACATACGTGGGCCGGCGTTCGAAGGATTGGGGAGCCCTCCTCGAATTCCTAGGCCAGAAGCCCGAACCCGCATAGAAGACGTAGGTCACCGCGGGCAAGTTGCTGAAAATCATCTGCAGGACCTCGGTAGGCAGACCGTCAATGGACACGCTGCCGACTGGGAACAGAGCAAGACACGAGGAATCCTGCTGATGATTCATGTCCTCGGCGGGGGCAGCGACGAGCTGGCGACGCAACATGCTGGCTATGGAGAGGAATAGTCGCGACATAGCAAGGTGGACCGACTGGGATGCGACAGCTCCAAGATTGGGAGGATTGTCGTGGCGGTGATGGGTGCACGAAGGCAGGACGCAAGATGCCTTGGCCTTCTACAGCTTTTGTCTTCGTGGGAAAATGACAGGAAGTCTGGTCCGTCTCAAATGGGCCCACCATCCCAGGTCTTTGACACAACATCCTGTGGTCCAAGAGTCGAGGGGAAGGTATAATGGAACGAAAGCCTGTTGCCTTTTTGTGAGCATTGTCTATGTAGAACAAAAAATCAATAAGCACGGTCGGCACATGTACGATTACGTGGTCGAGGTGACGATGAAACAAGCTCTATTATCCAACGAATACTTGGAGCCTGCGACGGCATGGTGGCGTCTGGCGGCGATATGATGGTCTATCACGTCGGGGAGGGCAGATCATATAAGAAAAGAGGAAGACATCCAATCCAAAGCGTCGCTTTTTGAATATGGGTCGGTTCATGTATGAGCCGTTAGGATAGACGGGAGACAAATATCTGTCGAATTGATGAGGCCTTGTCCTATCTCTGCATGTGAACAGCGTATGTCATACCTGGTTCCGAGAGCTATTGTCCTCAATCGTTCGAGACAGGGTGACACGGCGATGCACCACCGCAATTTGAAAGCCTTAAGCAGCAAGGGCAAGCATAACTGAAGACCGTCACACCTTTATGAAAAGCAGTAAGTTAATTGTTTTCTGGTCCGGTAATAGCTCAAAAATCGATTCTGGCGCGCGTGCATTGATGAAAGTTGAAAACTCGGGTTGCCCGTGACGGTAAGAATGAAGAGAGTCGATCCACATCAACAAGTCGATCAACAATATGCTGAATTTCTTAGCTAATGCATGTCATTCGATGCGACTCGGACTGTGGCGCGTACATTGGGTTGCTTGGAAGTTCAAGGCAATTCGCCGCTCGCGTGAAATACGGAGAAGACTATTAAGTGCTTACTTACTACGGTGAGGCATGAGCATCGTTCCAGTGCGCTTATGATGATCATCAATCAGCATACTCTCGCGAATCAAGTAAGTACCAGGAATTCCAAGGCCACTTGCTCATCCATACGTGGGTAGCCTCACTGTGAATGTTCTACGTCACATTGGCATACTATTGCCTATCTTCTCTTCTGCCTAACATTCAAGCACAGTATATCTTTCCGTGGACACACCTGGATTTGAGTTCATTTTTTGCTGGCCAGATGTCAAGACTTAACACTTTCCCCCTCCACCTCGTTTTGAGCACCCGCTCAAGGCACAGAAATGGAACACTCGCACTTAATTTGGAGGCAAATCAGGTGGTGTTATGTTTATTTTTATCAACGGTCAGAAACTTCAAGAAAGTATGTACCTATTTCTGCCTAAAACAAGGACTGACGGTCTGCTCCTTACCTTCGTCCAGGCCTTTTTCGATGGAATCATTAACGGCATTGGCCACGCACGTCTTCAATTTCACGTGCCCTAGATGATTGCTACTGGATACACGTGTGATGCGCGCTCAACTTTTTTACGATTAACGGCCGCGAATGGGAATCCGTCCTCCTTCAAGAACGCGGGAACAACGCGCGCTGATGATTTCTGAACACTGTGAGGGCGAATTGGTTAGTGCATGCTTGTGATTGTCTCTTCGTTTTATTCCATATTCTACCCACAGTGTCATAATATTCTCTTCTTGGGTCCAGTCATCGTCCACTACCCGAACCGATTTCTTGCCAAAAACAGAAGCTGCTTCGTATAACGCTGAGAACTTCATAATAGTGGCTTTGGTGATAAATGAGAAGTCATAAAGATCAGGAGGCCGGCGCAATTTGTATTGAAAGTGTGGTAGTGCGTCTATTATATCTCCTATACCAGAAAAGAACTAAATAAAAGCGATGTAGAACGCGCATGCTTCGGATTTCTGCGAAGCCTCAGGCTAATTCACAGAAATTCGCTATTGTCGAAACTGCCTCGTTGTCTACAGGACCCACGTAGCATCGACTTCTTCCTTCACCACGCAATTCATTGAGACTCTTATTTTGTGCACGGTGCGGCGATGGGCACACGAAACTCAAGCGCTTGATATGATTGCTACGCCAGGCTATTTGATTGCTTGCAGGAAAAAAGAAGACTTACAGGGTTAAAGAACGTATAGGCCTTGACGCTTTGAAGATCGTATTTCAAAACGCTGGTCAAAGGACCACTTTGTCGGCCGAGACGCGTTTAATGCTAGCGGAACGGTTGCTCTTCAAAAGTACTCATCTCCTCCAACTCTGTTCTGTATATCGAAGTTCAGACTCTGTTTGTGTTTACAGAGCATCGTAACGTCGTCGTAGTCCGTGCATCGAGTTTACCGCGTGTACTGGTAGGCGCCCCAAATTTGGTCAAGCCTTCCCTCGGATGAACTCAGCATTGGATCGCCCTTGAATCGCTCGGAAAAGTCAGATCTCAGATCCGATGACACCAAATATGGCACTCCTTCTGCCCCCAAGAACAGATATGCTCCTTGTTACTATAGGCGCCTGTAGGTGCCATCCCTTTTAGGGTCTCCTCCTCGGCCCACGCGAACAAGCCGAGTGCTGGCGGAGCGCCTTCAAGACGCGTCGGTTTGACGATTGGGAAAGACGACTCGTAAGGCGCATGTATAATCTTTCAGAGGTACGTCTCACATCCTGTCTTCCTTCGGCCCTTTATCGATGAACAATGTTAGGTTAAATGTGACCAAATGCGCACCGCGCACCTTCTGTTCCGAGCAGCATCATCTCAGAGCTCGCGGGATGGTTGTTCATCACAGCCCGAAAGACTGTCAACTCCGAGTCGCCATAAATATACCACCTCTCAGGGTCCCCCGCCCCCACCCCCCCGCAAGTATCCGTCGCCTCTCAGATCTCATTATCTACTTAAGGGACGTTCCTATCATTGTTCTCCGATTCACGTATAAGCGATGAGTGTTCCTCCGCTGTACATAAGGCTGAACTGAACTGTCGTGTTTCTACAACACTCGCTTTCCATGGCCTTCTTCAAACGACTCTTCTTCTTCCTTACCATCTACCCCGATGTTCAACGCGCGTTGCAGGATCCGCAATACATTCCTCAGTTAATGAAGAAGCTGAGCGAGAGCCGGAACATTACTTTGCTTATCGTGCGTCTGCTTCTACATGGCTTCACGCTATAGCTCACTCGATTCTGCGTAGCAAAGCACCTTTTTTGGGTAACGCCCGTCCTCCACTAGTGACTAGTCGGACCACCACGAACATGATTCTCGTTTAGCGCGTATATCCAAACAGGCCGTACGTGCGACGCGGCGTGGACCGCGGCTGTTGTCCTGTTGACGATCCATATCTCCTTCCTGTACAACAATATGAGTTCGGAGGTTTTCGAGGTGCGAGCGGGTTACTTTGCATAGACCGCGAGCTAATGATCTTCGACAATAGCAACGCGTCACGCTCATCGGTCCAATCGTCTTCACCATCTTCCACACCATCCCAAATGTTCTTCTTTGGATTCTGATCGTTCAGGAAATCATACGCAGCACGCCGAACGCGGGAGTAGGCGTGGTCTTTGCTTTGCTTGCGTGTATTCCTTTGGTATTTCACATTGTGTGGTTTGAAGTTATCGCGTATATGCAGGATGGTGGTAGTGATGAGCCGCATTCCGTTGGCACTGTAGATAATACTACCAGCACCTCGACGTAGAAGAGTTATTGTATTTGATACTTACCGTCTCATTAAAATGTCTCTCTAGATATAATGTAAACGATGACCTCAAATGGGATCTTATACCAGTAAGTACTGCAACAGCTGTCTCTCTGCTTTTTACGCGTCTCAATTATTGTGAGATGACGCAGCGGTGAGTTGACCCGATTCGGAAATGCCTCTTCCTTCACCTCCATCATCCATGCTCAGCAATCGCTCTCGACAAAATTCGTTGCTGTCGATCCACACTTCGCTTGTAAATTGGAATTACGGAAGGGAAAATCATGCCTCGAAGGTTCTACGATATTTACGCCCTGCGACGTCCTCTATTCGCGGACCTGTCCTCGCTCTAGCAGCCGTCCACTCTCCTGGTGGTCTGCCTGGGCCGTACCATCGGCGTCGTCGAACAAATAGGCGCATAACGCAAGCCTGAGTGGATCCCCAGAGGGTGGTAGATGTGTGGGGGAGGGAGAACAAGCGGTGTTGCACGAATTCAGCTCAACGCAGGGCCTGGCCCGAGCTAGCAACAGGATCATTCCTAGAAACGATACTGGTGAGGCAGAAACAGATGGATTCGCGGCCGTTGCGGAGTTCGTTGGTTCTCCAAGCATCTCGGTTTCCCCACCCTTCCTCGTTCCTCTGAGAACTCCCATCATCAATGCCTTTGACTAGAGTATTCCTGTTCTGCGACCAGGCAGCCAATCGTCGCTATGCCGGCGTCGGAAGCCCTGGGATTTGGGATGGTAGTGCCAACTGGAAGCGCTGAAGGGCTTTAGGTGAGTTTCCTCTTTTTCATCTCTCCGATCTCAGTTATATTGATTTATTCTTTCCAGTCCTCTCGATTTCCGGCGCTATGCTGTAACACCAGCTCCTAGTCGTTCGTTGGTCCTCGGTGCCAAATGTCCTCGCACATCTTCACGCTCACTTTTATATGGATAATGTCGACAGCCGCTGTCAATTATCGCGATTTTCTGCTATAGATCTTTTCCAAACCATATTCAAAGACCGCGGGGTGGGATCCAAACAACCTGCCCACCCCAGTATGTCTTGGATAAAACCAAACGCCATCTCAAATCTTCTGGGGGCTCTTGGGCGAGCTGGTCGATCCAGATACCGTCGCATTGTCATTCAAGACATATCAAACTCGACACCCGCGCAGAAAGTTCCTCGCAATCCCGTCCAGCTCGTATCGATATTTGGGCCTTACCATACTGCATTCCTTGCCTCGTCATCGGCCGCTCGTCCGAATAATGTCTTTTACGTGCAGTCCCCCATCTCGCACCCTACTTGAAACGGGACTTCCGTATACACAATCAATTCAGCCAATCCTTACTTTCTCTCTGCTTCCTGCTACTGATTTTACGCCTTCTGATCGTACTGTTGATGCGGCTCCTGGAGGTATGACTCTCAAGGATATTCGGAATCGAAATACATGCTGACTTGTCTTCCTCAAGGTGTGCCAGGCAAACACTCTTACCTCGAATGTTGTTCAGGCTCGACTTGCGGTTCGCATGAAAGCAAGGCAGGCTAACTATCGTCGAAGAAGGCGGTGGCGTAACAGTGTTAGCGGCCGGTGCTATCTCCGAAAGTGCTGTAGAGACAGAGAGAGAAAGTACCGCGTGGTCGATACGGACGACATCTTTCTATCTTTGTGAGTCCACTTACCTGCATGCAAGGACTTGACGTTGACGCACGAACAAGAGTCTTGATACACCATTGTGTGTTGGTCAATGCTCATATTGAAAACGCGTTTGCTATGCTCGAACCTCGCAAGAGAAGGACATTCGTAGGATTAGCGACGACGAACTACTGCTTACTTCGCATTGGTTGCATCGCCTGATAGGTATTTCCGATCGTCTGATCCAATGCTGTTTTTGAAAGTCTTAGTCCTTCGCACGCGCCTATCGAAGAGCCTCAATCCGCACGGGTGGGTGTGCTCTACGCAACTTGCCACTGGATGGAGCATTTGAAGGCCCGTGCCGTCAAATTGGCGCCCGGCATGGACTGACAGATGCAATGTCGCAGCGTTCTCATACAGCATTGATACACGCGGCACCTGGTCTCTCTCTTTCCCTCCACCATCGACGACTACCGGTACGCCATGTCGTTCCCAGATTCCCCCTCGTCCTGGCCTCTCCGAGAGCGATATCCCGCGGATACAGCGCACATGCCGGAAGATGGTTTGCTTTGCCAGGATGTAGTGTCCTCCGAGCTGTATCCGCCGCCCGACGCGCAGCTGTATTCGTCGCGCGTTGCTCCGCCGCATTCATACTACAACCCAGAGATGTATCCCTCGTACACCACCTCACCATATTCGTCGCACACCGCCCAGCCGTCATCGTCGCACACCGCCCAGTCGTCTTCGTTGCACAGCACCCATTGGTCTGCATCGTACAGCGCCCAGCCGTATTCATTGCACACCACCCAGTCGTCTTCGTCATTGCACACCACCCAGCTGTCTTCATCGCCCACCAATCAGCAGCATCCATCGTACAGCACCCATTCATCGCATGACAACCAGGCGTATTCATCGCACGCAACCCCACTTTATTCGTCGCAAGCCAACCCGCTCCATTCATCCCATGCAACGAATGCATATACATCCCTCCCCGTAAGCGCTGAGCGCACGCCTGAAACTCATTCGTTCCCCCAAGATCCATCATCCATCCCTTTCGCCGATGACTCCCCAATGACGGATCCGCCCGCCAACGAGCAGGTCGACTCTGACCGCCAGTCCAAGGAGGACGACGATGAGTCGGATCGTGAGTCCACGAGCTCAGACTCAGAGTCTGAGTCTGAATCAGAAGATCACCCACTTCCTGCCGATGCGGCGCGCTGGATATCCATGCCCCCCACCCAGTTTGACAGGGAATATCCGGGCGGCAATCCGTTCGTCATCAAGGAGCTCTCCGAGGTGGATCCTGAGTGTGCCTCCTATTTCGCACTTGATGAGCGCGCGCAATATCGGATATCCATCATCTTCTGCACAGTGCAGCAGGTTCTCTTTACCGGAGAAGAAGTCTGGGACATCCATCGCGACATAACATGGGGCGTCCTGGTTGATCTTCTCAAGCACTGGGCGAAGGCCTCGGAGTTTTCGGCAAAAACCCCGGTTAAAGAACCTCAAGAGTTTTAACAATTTTTTTAGGTTAAAACAATTTTAAAACAATTTTAACATTCTTTGAAGTATTTCAACCCAATGGTCGAAATACTTCAAAGAATGTGAAAATAGGTTGAAATACTTCAAAGAATGTTAAAATTGTTTTAAAATTGTTTTAACCTAAAAAAATCGTTAAAACTCTTGAGGTTCTTTAACCGGGGTTTTTGCCGAAAATTCCGAGGTCTTCGCCCAGTGAAGGACGGTGAAATTTGGTGATGGGTGGACGGCGATAAAGAGAAGTGTGCCTATTCGTCGAACACACTGTGGTACGAGTCTTTTAAAGCTGTGAAACACAAACTTTCATGCTCGTCATTATGGTTGCACATACCTCGTACACCCACTTGGATCAATTTTAGGGAGCGCGTATCCAAAGCGTCATTTGCAATGCGAGCTTCAGTAATAATCTGGGCAGCACTCACATCTGTGGCTGTCAGAGAAGCTGGTTGGGTGAGGGGTCTTGCTGATTGGACTCGTTGTGGGGTTTGGGATACGGTATCGATATGGTATGAGGTTGGCCCGGAGATCTGGCATTGGCTCAGAGATCAGGAGCAACAAAGTGACTTCCAAGTTGGATTTGAGGATACTCTTCGATACCATGGCCATTCATGCTATCGTGATTTTGAGCAGGCCACACTGAAGCACTGGTTTGACTTGCAATCTTTCCTTCGGACCACACATGACAATGTATCTAGGAGCTTGCTTATTAACTCTATTACCACATGGGATGCACATTGTTGGCAATGCCACAACCAATTGTATATACCTTTTCATTCTTAAAATTTACTCATTAACTGACAATTTGAACTTTAGAAAGAAACTCTATACCAGCAGTTACCATGCTGATTATGTTGGGCCCTTGGTCTCTCTTGTTTTTCTCAACAAGTGGCGGGTACACTTTGATATTGACATGCAAGTATGGCTGCATATCCTTGTACTTGGTGTTTCTTATGGTGTAATATCAGACACTACCCTCACAAAGATGGATCAAATGTTCATGGGCACTGTTCTCACTGATGACATATTTGATTCTCATTATCAGCCTTGGGTGCACAGACTTCCCGATCCTCTGTGGGCATCAGTTATAATGTGCTCCAAATCTCAGTGGAGAGAAGTAGAGCATACTGTCTCGTTGGAGAGGCAACACAAATTGGGTCTTACCTCTTCTTTGGATTCAACAGATATTGGACTTGGAGTATTGCTTACTGCCATTTTCCTATTCATATTAGAACACTCTGGGAAAACACTCACACCACAAAAATACTACCAGTATCATTACTTTTGGCTAAAGGAATGCATTAAGGGTGTGTTTGACAATCTAGTATATCCTACCCACATATCTGCATTGGTAGAGGCATTCTGCAATGCCACTTCCAAGTCATTAGATGTCTCAACTCACACATGTTGTGATTTCAGATGGGATAAACACAAGCTGGAGCTTCGACAGTGCTATGCTGCAGCCTACCTTTTGTTAAATCCTAACTGCAGAGTTGTACCACTCCTTGAACCTGATGCATGCCCGGCATTTCACGCATACTCACACCACTACCCCCTGTGTGATTGGCAATGTATCCTAAAGTGCATTAAATGCCAGGAACTTCGCCAAGTGAACAAAGTTCCTCATCTCTCCACAGTGTGTAACTGTTATGAATCACCATATTTTCACATTTTCAATCTTATCATATCTTATTGGGGGGCTTGTCTTATCAACCAACGGACTGTTTCATCATCTGTTTCGTCACCGATCATACTCCTTTTCATTACCGAAGCCGTACTCATGTCGGACACACACCCAACACATGGATGACATCATACATGCCGATACCTCATGGACTCCCTATTGTATACACACCGCCGACACTCGTAGCACACATGGTTGTTTCAGTATTATTACTTACATGCAGTTACCACTCGTATTTAATGGTTTCACGGACTAGTAGCATACAACACTGGGTCAAGGGCGTGGAGCATCCCTAGTGGAAACGCGTATGGACAAGGAGTCTCAAACACAGACTTACTAGTATATAAGCAGTAGTGTAGTATCATTGTACTTTAGTTCCGATCTTGTTTATACACCTGGCCTAGCCTAGTCTTACAAACGCGAACACTTTCTTCCTTAGTTCTTGCTGTGGTACCTGGTTGAGTCTTGTGGCTTAGTCAATCGCTAACAGAAGATCGGAACTACTTTCTACCACCTACCACACATCCCTGATCGTCGATCAGCACTTCGCTGTTTGATCATCACACATTTTTCCATCCCCTTTCCTGTTTACAGATCGACGGATTCCTAATTCCAGCGCACATCTGCATACGTGTGTATTGGTCCCAGTAGCGCCAGCTAACAGTTAGAGATAACTGCCTCGGGTGCTGGAAGTAGCCGCTCTCACGAGAACGAACTTTTGGCAGTTGCACTTCAGTGGGCGCTGTTTACGGGCCAACCCCCGTTCCCAGGAAAACTTTGGCTTACCTCACACCAGAGGGACGTCGGCTGGGCAATTGCGAACTTGTGACGAGCTCTTGGGCTCCGTAGATACGTAGTCAGTAGTCGGTAAAATAGCGTAGACAGTTACAATACCTACCTACTTTACTTACCTTACGATACACATCATCATTCCCCACCCTACCAAGTCCTGGATTCTATTTCAGATCTAGGCAACTCCTCCTTATTCATCCAAACCTCTATTCCCTCACCCGTTTCATCAAGATCCGCATCTCCCATATCCCCACTTTCACCCTTTCACTCTCCGATCCTATCACCCCGATTCATCATGTCCAACGAAGCACCTGAAACCGTTCCTCACACACCCGCTCATCATGCCGAGGTCGAAACCAAAGGCCGATCCCTTGTCAACAAGCCTTACGACTATGACGGGGACAAGTCCAAGTACAAGAGATGATGGCTATTATGGACTCAATTGACGACTGGAGACAATATCTTCTTGGAGCAAAGGAAACGGTGGAGGTATTTACCGATCATCAAAACCTCCAGTACTTCCGGAAGCCACAGAAGTTGAATCGGAGGCAGGCGAGATGGGTTACAGAGTTAGCGGAGTATGACATACAGATGATTCACAAGCCGGGCAAGACGATGGGGAAAGCTGATGCCTTGTCAAGGATGACAGGCCTTGAGAAGGGGGAAAAAGATGACAAAAACGTTGTTTTGCTCAAGCCGGAGTTTTTTATTTCACAAATTCAATTTTCTTTACATACAGTAGATACACCGGAGGATGAATTACTTAACAAAATCAAACAAAGAAAAGGAAACACAGACAGATACATACAAAAAGCATTAGAAAACAAAGAAAAAGGATGGGAAGAGAAGGAAAATGGACTTATTATGTGGAAAGACCGTATTTACATACCAAAGGACAAGGAATTGCGGGGAAGAGTTATTGGAATGCACCAAGACGCACAGCTTGCAGGGCATCCGGGACAATACAAGACTCTCGAGTTGATTACACGTACCTATTGGTGGCCAGGAATCAGCCGAGACGTCCGGGAATACGTGGAAGGGTGTCAAAAATGCCAGGTCACCAAGTCACATTGCACGAAGCCGGCTGCACCTCTTCATCCTATTGATGTGCCAAGCGAGCCATGGGAGATAGTAGGGACGGACATGATTGGAGAGCTGCCGGAATCGGGAGGATACAACGCGATCAGCACGTTTGTGGACGATTTCACAAAGCGATTACGCATCATACCAACACACACCACTCTGACGTCAGAAGGCATGGCTCGCATCTACCGAGATCGCATTTTCCCCATACATGGGATACCACGCCAGATGATACATGATCGCGGTCCACAATACCACTTGCGTTTTATGAAGGAGTTGTACCGCTTGTTGGGCATACAAGGAAACTTTACAACGGCGTATCATCCACAGGCAAATGGGCAGACGGAACGGCTGAACCAAGAGATAGAACATTTCTTACGGTTATTTGTCAACTACCATCAGAACGACTGGCACGAATGGCTACCCTCTGCCGAATTTGTCTACAATGATCGGGTACACTCGGCAACCAAAGTCACTCCGTTCTTCGCAGACATGGGCAGACACCCCTACAAAGGCACCGCCCCAAAAACGGCATTGAGAAATGAGACTGCACAGGAGTTTGCCGACGGCATGAGGAAAACATGGGACAAAGTGGGGTCGGCATTGAAGATGGCCAAAGAGGACATGAAACGGTTTTATGACAGGAAACGGACAGAGGCAGTGGAGTACAAGGAAGGCGACAAAGTATGGCTGGAAGGGACGAATCTCAGTACGGACCGACCAATGAAGAAGCTCGATGATAAACGCTTCGGGCCGTTCAAAGTGATCAAGAAAGTTGGGACGAGCTCTTACAAGCTCCAGATTCCTCATACGTGGAAAAGCATTCATCCTGTATTTAATGAGGCCCTGTTGACGCCTTACCATGAGCCACAATTTCTAACGCAACCTCGAGACACGCGTCCACCACCTGTGCTGGAAGGAGCCGAACCGGAATGGGAGGTTGAGAAAGTGGTTAATTCCCGGAAGTACCGCGGGGGTTTTCAATACAAGGTTCACTGGAAGGGTTATGGCACACACAACAGACATGGGAACCGGCATGCAATCTCAAGAATGCCGACGAAGCTATTCACGATTTCCACCAGCAGTACCAAATAAGCCGAAGCCACCTGCGCTTGCTTGCATTGAAGTCCCCATGTCGCAATTCCCATCACATTTATTCCGACCTATGCCACTGCCTGACACCGAACCCCTTGACGTCACACTACCCTCTGCGGCCCTCATGGAGCGACTCTGGCGCAGAATGGAACTTGCGCCTTAAGGAGGGGGTGATGTTATGAATCGCCATATTTTCACATTTTAATCTTATCATATCTTATTGGGGGCTTGTCTTATCAACCAACGGACTGTTTCATCATCTGTTTCATCACTGATCATACTCCTTTTCATTACCGAAGCCGTACTCATGTCGGACACACACCCAACACATGGATGACATCATACATGCCAACCTCATGGACTCCTATTGTATACACACCGCCTGTTATGAATTGCCATATTTTCACATTTCCACATTTTATCATATCTTATCAGGAGCCTTGTCTTATCAACCAACGGACCGTTTCATCATCTGTTTCGTCACCGATCATACTCCTTTTCATTACCGAAGCCGTACTCATGTCGGACACACACCCAACACATGGATGACATCATACATGCCGATACCTCATGGACTCCCTATGGTATACACACCGCCGACACTCGTAGCACACATGGTCGTTTCAGTATTATTACTTACATGCAGTCACCACTCGTATTTAATGGTTTCACGGACTAGTAGCATACAACGCTGGGTCAAGGGCGTGGAGCATCCCTAGTGGAAACGCGTATGGACAAGGAGCTTCAAACACAGACTTACTAGTATATAAGCAGTAGTGTAGTATCATTATACTTTAGTTCCGATCTCGTTTATACACCTGGCCTAGCCTAGTCTTACGAACGCGAACACTTTCTTCCTTAGTTCTTGCTGTGGTACCTGGTTGAGTCTCGTGGCTTAGTCAGTCGCTAACAGAAGATTGGAACTACTTTCTACCACCTACCACACATCCCTGATCGTCGATCAGCACTTCGCTGTTTAATAATCGCACATTCCCCATCCCTTTCCTGTTTATAGATCAACGGAATCCTAATCCCAGCGCACGTCCGCATACGTGTGTATTGGTCCCAGTAGCGCCGGCTAACAGTTAGAGATAACTGCCTCGGGTGCTGGAAGTAGCCGCTCTCATGAGAACAAACTTTTGGCAGTTGCACTTCAGTGGGCACTGTTTACGGGTCAACCCCCGTTCCCAGGAAAACTTCGGCTTACCTCACACCAGAGGGACGTCGGCTGGGCAATTGCGAACTTGTGACGAGCTCTTGGGCTCTGTAGATACGTAGTCAGTAGTCGGTAAAATAGCGTAGACAGTTACAATACTTACTTACCTTACGATACACACCATCATTCCCCACCCTACCAAGTCCTGGATTCTATCTCAGATCTAGGCGACTCCTCCTTATTCATCCAAACCTCTATTCCCTCACCCGTTTCATCAAAATCTGCATCTCCTATATCCCCACTTTCACCCTTTCACTCTCTGATCCTATTACCCCGACTCATCATGTCCAACGAAGCACCCGAAACCGCTCCTCACACACCCGCTCATCACGCCGATGTCGAAATCAAAGGCCGATCCCTGGTCAACAAGCCTTACACTATGACGGGGACAAGTCCAAGTACAAGAGCTGGTGGCGATCGATGTTCACATACATCCGGACAAGAAGAACAACCTCACGTCCGACTCCGAAAGGATCGATGTTGTTCTCTCTACATCCGAGGAGATCACGTAGATGCATGGGTCCAGAACTACTCAGACCAGAACTTCGATGAGGAAGAAGAGGAATGGACAGTCTCTTGGACGGAGTTCAAGGAAGACTTGAAGGAGCGATTTGTGGATTCCAACCTCGCGCGAGACGCGCAAGACCAGATCGAGCGGTTGCGCCAGGGGCAAGACACCGCTCAAGACTTCTTCCAGAAGTTCGAGGTCCTGCTCACTCAGGCAGGATACTCAAAGGATGACGCATTCGTCGTACGACTTCTCGAGACCAATGTCAACGAGAAGATCATCGACCAGATCTATGGCAGCCGAGACGGGTTGCCAGAGAAGTACAAGGATTGGAAGGCACAGATCCTTCAGATCGATCAGCTATGGAGAAGGCGGGCGGCGAGCAAGAGGTCCGGCATGCAGTCCCGGCCTCAAGCTCCGCAGGTGGCTACATCAAGAGCTAATCCTACAAACCCACCTCCAACGCCGATCACACGACGAGATGCTACCGGTGTTACCTATGGAGGAGCCGGCAGGCCGATGGACATCGACAACGCACGTGAAGAGGACTTTGCTTCAGCTGTGGCGAACACGGCCACGTCAGCAGGTTCTGTCCGAAGAAGGGTCGACCCCAGACGATTCGGGGTTTATGGACCGAGATGAATGACGAGGAGAAGAAGAAGCTGGCCGAAGAGTTGGGTTTTGCGAAGCTCCCGCAGTAGACGCAGTCCTGCCGGAGCAGTCATCAAGGAAGGGTCGTCAGATGCAGCATTTATTTACAGTACGGGTACTGAAACATCTAAAATATCATCGACGACTTCACCAACAAAACCTGCGAAAGAAAGATTTGAGCCAAATACGCCCGAGTGGATGCACAACGGCTAAGAGAGGATGACGTGTCGAGAGCAGTGGGAATTTTGAGAGCATGGATGCCGGAGCGGAGAGAGAGAGAAGCGACAGGAGGAGAAGGTGATGGCGATCAGAGCGTTGACAAAGGAAGCTGCGGTGGAAGTTGTGACGGAGTTGAAAAAGTCGAGGAAGTACATCCGGGGAACAAAGGGGCAGGACATGAAACTCTGAGTAACCATAGAGAGCGTACACACAGGCTCTGAATGGGAAACGAGTGCCCTTCTTGACAGTGGAGCAACGGGTTCTTGTGTCAATAAAGAATTCGTCGAGAAGAACGGACTCCCGATCAAGGAGTTACCGGTCAAGCTCCCTGTCTACAATGCGGATGGAACCCTAAACGAGGGAGGAGCAATCGAAGGTTTTGTGGAGGTCCGGATGAAGATCGGAGATCACGCCGAAAAGATTGAGTTGGCCGTACCAATCTCGGCAAAACAAGTATCTTTTTGGGGCTAGATTGGCTACGATATCACAACCCCACGATCAACTGGACGGAATCCACATTGACCTTTGATCATGCCCAGACCGCTGCGGCTATCTACCCGAGTACGACTCACCGGAAGATGAAGGAGAAGACGTAGAAGAGAAGTTGGAAGAGGGAGAGCGTTTGTTCTGGATGGACTGGGACAACTATCGCAAAAGCGGAGAAAAGCTGAGATCACAACAGCCTTCATCCGCTGCTGCACCTTACATCGAGGAATTTCCGATGTATTCAGCAAGGCGGACTTTGACAAGTTACCGGAGCGAAGACCCTGGGATCACGCGATAGAACTTACGCCTGGTTCCAAACCGGTTGACTGCAAGGTTTATCCCCTTAGTCCATCCGAGCAGAAGGCGTTAGATGAGTTCCTGGAAGAAAACATACGGACGGGACGTATACGGCCATCAATTTCACCCATGGCATCACCTTCTTCTTTGTCAAAAGAAGGATGGAAGCCTTCGGCCAGTACAGGATTATCGGAAGTTGAACGACATGACAATCAAGAACCGATACCCCTTGCCGTTGATCCAGGAGCTTATCGACAAGTTGAAGGGAGCAAAGGTTTCACAAAGATGGATGTCCGATGGGGTTACAATAACATCCGGATCAAAGAAGGTGATGAGTGGAAAGCGGCGTTTAGAACAAACCGAGGCCTGTTCGAGCCCTCAGTCATGTTCTTCGGACTTACAAACTCGCCGGCAACGTTCCAATCGTTCATGAATCACATTCTGAAGGAGTTGATCGATGAAGGACATGTTATAGTTTACTTAGACGACATACTTATCTTTACGAACACATTGGAAGAACATAGGCATATTGTACGACGAGTATTAGAGATATTGCGAGTAAATAAGTTGTATTTAAAACCCGAGAAATGTAGTTTTGAGGCACATACTGTAGATTACTTGGGAGTTATTGTTGGAGGAGGAGAAGTGAAGATGGATCCGGCAAAAGTGGCCGTAGTGAAGGAATGGAAGGAGCCGACGAAGAAGAAGGAAGTACAGTCATTCCTGGGCTTCTGCAACTTCTACCGACGTTTCATCCGGGGATTTGCGGGAGTAGCGAAGCCATTGACATCGCTAACCGGGAAGGGCGAGTGGGTTTGGGGCATGGAGCAGCACGAGGCGTTTGAGGAGTTGAAACGGAGGATGACGGAAGAACCCGTTCTGATCGTACCACGCGACGACGGCAAGTTTTGAGTCGAGGCAGACTCCTCGAACTATGCGAACGGGGCGGTTCTTTCCCAGTTGGTTGACGGAAAATGGAGACCAGTAGCCTTTCGGTCTCGTGCGCTGAACGAAGTAGAGCACAATTATGAGATCTACGACAAAGAGATGATGGCTATTATGACTCAATTGACGACTGGCGGCAATATCTCCTAGGCGCTAAGGAGACAGTGGAGGTTTTCACTGATCATCAAAACCTTCAGTACTTCAGGAAGCCACAAAAGTTGAATCGGAGGCAGGCGAGATGGGTTACGGAGTTAGCGGAATATGACATACAGATGATTCACAAGCCGGGCAAGACGATGGGGAAAGCTGATGCCTTGTCAAGGATGACAGGCCTTGAGAAGGGGGAAAAAGATAACGAAAACATTGTTTTGCTCAAGCCGGAGTTTTTTATTTCACAAATTCAATTTTCTTTACATACAGTAGATACACCGGAGGACGAATTACTTAACAAAATCAAACAAAGAAAAGGAAACAAAGACAGATACGTACAAAAAGCATTAGAAAACAAAGAAAAAGGATGGGAAGAGAAGGAAAATGGACTTATTATGTGGAAGGATCGTATTTACATTCCGAAGGACAAGGAATTGCGGGGAAGAGTTATTGGAATGCACCATGATGCACAGCTTGCAGGACATCCTGGACGATACAAGACCCTCGAACTGATCACACGCACCTATTGGTGGCCAGGAATCAGCCGAGACGTCCGGGAATACGTAGAAGGGTGTCAAAAATGCCAGGTCACCAAGTCACATCGCACGAAGCCGGCTGCACCTCTTCATCCTATTGATGTGCCAAGCGAGCCATGGGAAATAGTAGGGACGGACATGATTGGAGAGCTGCCGGAATCGGGAGGATACAACGCTATCAGCACGTTTGTGGACCATTTCACAAAGCGATTACGTATCATACCGACACACACTACTCTGACGTCAGAAGGCATGGCCCGCATCTACCGAGATCGCATTTTTCCCATACATGGGATGCCACGCCAGATGATACATGATCGCGGTCCACAATACCACTCGCGTTTTATGAAGGAGTTGTACCGGTTGTTGGGCATACAAGGAAACTTTACAACGGCGTATCATCCACAGGCAAATGGGCAGACGGAACGGCTGAACCAAGAGATAGAACATTTCTTACGGTTATTTGTCAACTACCATCAGAACGACTGGCACGAATGGCTACCCTCTGCCGAATTTGTTTACAATGATCGGGTACACTCGGCAACTAAAGTCACTCCGTTCTTTGCAGACATGGGCAGACACCCCTACAAAGGCACCGCCCCGAAAACGGCATCGAGAAATGAGACTGCGCAGGAGTTTGCCGACGGCATGAGGAAAACATGGGACGAAGTGGGGTCGGCATTGAAGATGGCCAAAGAGGATATGAAACGGTTTTATGACAGGAAACGGACAGAGGCAGTGGAGTACAAGGAAGGCGACAAAGTATGGCTGGAAGGGACGAATCTCAGCACGGATCGACCAATGAAGAAGCTCGATGACAAACGCTTCGGGCCGTTCAAAGTGATCAAGAAAGTTGGGACGAGCTCTTACAAGCTCCAGATTCCTCACACGTGGAAAAGCATCCATCCCGTGTTCAATGAGGCCCTGTTGACGCCTTACCACGAGCCCCAATTTCCGACACAACCCCGAGACACGCGTCCACCACCTGTGCTGGAAGGAGCCGAACCGGAGTGGGAGGTTGAGAAAGTGGTTAATTCCCGAAAGTACCGCGGGGGTTTTCAATACAAGGTTCACTGGAAAGGTTACGGCACACACGAGCAGACATGGGAACCGGCATGCAATCTCAAAAATGCCGACGAAGCTATCAGCGATTTCCACCAACAATATCCGAACAAGCCGAAGCCACCCGCGCTTGCTCGCATTGAAGTCCCCATGTCGCAATTTCCATCACATCTATTCCGACCCATGCCACCGCCCGATACCGAACCCCTCAACGTCACGCTACCCTCTGCAGCCCTCATGGAGCGACTCTGGCGCAGAATGGAACTTGCGCCTTAAGGAGGGGGTGATGTTATGAATCGCCATATTTTCACATTTTTAATCTTATCATATCTTATTGGGGGGCTTGTCTTATCAACCAACGGACTGTTTCATCATCTGTTTCATCACTGATCATACTCCTTTTCATTACCGAAGCCGTACTCATGTCGGACACACACCCAACACATGGATGACATCATACATGCCAATACCTCATGGACTCCCTATTGTATACACACCGCCTGTTATGAATCGCCATATTTTCACATTTCCACATTTTATCATATCTTATCAGGAGCCTTGTCTTATCAACCAACGGACCGTTTCATCATCTGTTTCATCACCGATCATACTCCTTTTCATTACCGAAGCCGTACTCATGTTGGACACACACCCAACACATGGATGACATCATACATGCCGATACCTCATGGACTCCCTATGGTATACACACCGCCGACACTCGTAGCACACATGGTCGTTTCAGTATTATTACTTACATGCAGTCACCACTCGTATTTAATGGTTTCACGGACTAGTAGCATACAACGCTGGGTCAAGGGCGTGGAGCATCCCTAGTGGAAACGCGTATGGACAAGGAGCTTCAAACACAGACTTACTAGTATATAAGCAGTAGTGTAGTATCATTATACTTTAGTTCCGATCTCGTTTATACACCTGGCCTAGCCTAGTCTTACGAACGCGAACACTTTCTTCCTTAGTTCTTGCTGTGGTACCTGGTTGAGTCTCGTGGCTTAGTCAGTCGCTAACAGAAGATCGGAACTACTTTCTACCACCTACCACACATCCCTGATCGTCGATCAGCACTTCGCTGTTTAATAATCGCACATTCCCCATCCCCTTTCCTGTTTACAGATCAACGGAATCCTAATCCCAGCGCACGTCCGCATACGTGTGTATTGGTCCCAGTAGCGCCGGCTAACAGTTAGAGATAACTGCCTCGGGTGCTGGAAGTAGCCGCTCTCATGAGAACAAACTTTTGGCAGTTGCACTTCAGTGGGCGCTGTTTACGGGTCAACCCCCGTTCCCAGGAAAACTTTGGCTTACCTCACACCAGAGGGACGTCGGCTGGGCAATTGCGAACTTGTGACGAGCTCTTGGGCTCTGTAGATACGTAGTCAGTAGTCGGTAAAATAGCGTAGACAGTTACAATACTTACTTACCTTACGATACACACCATCATTCCCCACCCTACCAAGTCCTGGATTCTATCTCAGATCTAGGCGACTCCTCCTTATTCATCCAAACCTCTATTCCCTCACCCGTTTCATCAAAATCTGCATCTCCTATATCCCCACTTTCACCCTTTCACTCTCCGATCCTATCACCCCGACTCATCATGTCCAACGAAGCACCCGAAACCGCTCCTCACACACCCGCTCATCACGCCGATGTCGAAATCAAAGGCCGATCCCTGGTCAACAAGCCTTACAACTATGACGGGGACAAGTCCAAGTACAAGAGCTGGTGGCGATCGATGTTCACATACATCCGGGACAAGAAGAACAACCTCACGTCCGACTCCGAAAGGATCGATGTTGTTCTCTCTTACATCCGAGGAGATCACGTAGATGCATGGGTCCAGAACTACTCGGACCAGAACTTCGATGAGGAAGAAGAGGAATGGACAGTCTCTTGGACGGAGTTCAAGGAAGACTTGAAGGAGCGATTTGTGGATTCCAACCTCGCGCGAGACGCGCAAGACCAGATCGAGCGGTTGCGCCAGGGGCAAGATACCGCTCAAGATTTCTTCCAGAAGTTCGAGGTTCTGCTCACTCAGGCGGAATATTTGAAGGATGACGCATTCGTCGTACGACTTCTCGAGACCAATGTCAACGAGAAGATCATCGACCAGATCTATGGCAGCCGAGACGGGTTGCCAGAGAAGTACAAGGATTGGAAGGCACAGATCCTTCAGATCGATCAGCTATGGAGAAGGCGGGCGCGCAGCGACATTGATGTGAAAGCGTCCGATGTTCCGTACAAGCCCCCGGCTTAACATTTGAGAAATGTGATAGATTGAGGCGAGGGTATGGATGCAGAGATAAGAGCGTCCAAGCGTGCGTTTCACGAGCTGAATGAATTCCTGGAACAACTGCGGCCGGGCGTACTTTGAACAATCTTTATTGCTAGTGATCCTTACACATGTTCGAGATGAGTGACGAATGATTTCTAATAAAATATCAGTCTTTGTTCACTTCAAGTAACGTGCCCATACGATCCAATTCTTCATCCACCAACAATCACCATATTTCCCCTCTCATCGATAAGCACGACGCCTCTTTCACCTACGGACTCATTATAGCCTCCTGGCACCGTCTCTGAACGAGATGCTCGTTCAACAGCAACAGCAAGCACCGCCGACAATTAGAATCGCCGGGCTTGGTAGCGTCAGGTCTGGGGCGTATTCCGAGGTGCACAACTTGAATCCAGAAGTAGGCCACCGTAGTCAAAGTGGCGTCCATTCAGAAACGGGCTCTGAACAATGAAGTGCTCAATCCTGTCCAATATGATATTCAATTCTAGGATCAGCAGTGGAGTCAACATCAACTCGAGTACGCGCAATGCTTGACATACCTTTCTGACGCCCAAACGTTGTCGAAAGCTGCGTAGGAAACAAGGATGTGAGCGTAGTAATCCCACGAGGAGAGCGTTACGTTTCAAAATCGCTCGAGAGATATGATTGCTGGAAGGTTGTCTCGGTATAGGCCAGCAATGTACGGAAACTTCGAAGGCGAGGATGAGACAATTGAATGTGAGGAAACCAGTTTGCCCCTTGAGGCGAGGAGGAAGTGCGATCGTTTGTTAACTGGACGAGATTGTATGAGGATAGTACGACAGGAGCAGGCATACATCAGAACCAGATTTTTGACTTCCGTCAAGTCAACTATCTATTCAAAGTCTTCAACGCTCTCGTCTAGCCGCATCGTGTCCGAGCTATCCACCATCCACACTGCCGGCAGCATTCCACAGAGATACTGGATGCCGCATCCCGTGCCAACGTCCCATAGTGTCCACTTTTTTTCCAAGAGTGGGTGGTAGTCTGCCGTCGTAGTTGAGCCCGATGATCACGACGATGTTCTTTCGTTGGCGGCGCTGGGGAAGTAACGCGGAATGAAGGAGAGCAGCATGTTGGGGGTTGTAGACGGACGTGCTCAAGGGTGTTCAGTGTCGGAGGTACCGCAATCAAATTGTTTCAGCGGATAGCCCGGTCCGTAGTGCATAACTGAGTGAGCTTTTCAGAGCTTGCTGCTCTTTGGGACGTGGATAGCAAAGTCAACATGATGGTGCATTTGAGAAAGCTGCCTGTCGGCCCGGACATCCGACACTTTCTTTCTTTCTTTCTTCCACCATCATCATGCAACTCATGCTACTTAATTCTTCTGATAAAGGATTGGCGACCGTTACTTTCGCCTATGTCGACTTTTAGGGCGCTCGTAGGACGAATCGCGTAACGACCGCGCGGCAACGGCAAAGGCTAGTCGACCCGGTGGATATGGTAGACAGCGCGCTCAAGGGACGCGTTTTTTGTAGCTTGCGCGGCTAGGATCACTCCAATGTTGTCGCTCACTGTGGTTCTTTCTTGTTGGCCGTATACTCAATTGATGAATTCGTGGTATACCCAAGGCGACAAGACAAAGTCGACGTCTGGGACGGCGGCTAGCGCAGAGAGGCAGACAAGTTAACGTGCGCTTCCGGCTACAAGGACAAGAATGCGGCGTGTCTAAATACCCAGTTCCTCGAATATCACCTTTCAAGAGACCTTGACGTTATCTGTGATGTTTTATCGACGGTAGTGTGTATATTGCTTGCTTTCGAGAGAGAAAAACTAAATGAGAGCGATGCAGAACAAGCATGGCTTGGATCTTTGGAGAGCCATTCACCGAAATTCGCTATGGTCAAAACCTCCTCATTGTCTATATAGGTGGCGCTACATATCATTGACATCTGCCTTCAGCACACAAGTATCGACACTTATCATTTGCGCCCTGTACAGCGATGGGCACGCGAAATCTTGGCATGCTAAACGGCTCGATATAATGCACCACCAGTCTTGAAACCTATCGATGATGGACCTATCAGACATCCACCCAGCAACGCACTAAAATCGCTGTCAGCGATTGCTAGGTGAGTCTATTTAATTGCTCGCAGGAAACGACACGACTCGTATGGTTAAAGAACGTATATGCTCTGACGCCTTGAAGCTCATCTTCCAGGATGCCGTTCGAAGGACCGCTTTGTCGGCCGAGGCGCGTTTAGTGATAGCGGATGCTTTTCAAAAATACTCGTCTACTCCAGCTCTGTTCTGTATACCGAAACATGGACTCTGTTTGCTTGCTTACGGAGGATCGTAACATCCTCGTGGTCCGTGCATCGAGTTTACCGCATGTACCGGTAGACGCCCCAATTTTGGTCAAGCCTTCCTTCGAATCAACTTCGCATTGATTTGCTCGGGGATCAGGCCGGTGCCACCAAATATGGTCCTCCTCCTACCCCAAGGAATACATTGTCCCCGGTTACTATAGACGCTTGTAGGTGTCACCACCATTTTAGGGCCTCCTCCCTTTCCACCATGCGAACAAGCAAATCGCCTTCAAGGCGCGGTGGTTTTACGATTGGGAAAGACAACTCGTACGGCGCATGTACCATCTTTCAGAGGTACGTCTCATATCCTGCCTTCCTTTGACCCTTTATCGATGAACATTGTTAGGTTAAATGTGACCTAACACGCACCGCGCACCTTCTGTTCCGAGCAACACCATATCAGAGGTCGCGGGATGGCTATTCATCGCAGCTCGAAAGACTGTCAACTGTTACTCCGAGTCGCCATAAATGTATTACCTCTCAGGGTCCCCCCCAAATATGGGTCGCCTCTCAGATCTCATCATCTACGCGAGGGTCATTCCTATCATTGTTCTCCGATTCACGTATAAGCAATGAGTGTTCCTCCGCTGTACATAAGGCTGAGCTGAACTGCCGTGTTCCCTACAACACTCCCTTTCCATGGCTGCCTTCCTCAAACGACTCTTCTTCTTCCTTACCATCTACCTTGATGTTCAGCGCGCGTTACAAGAACGGCAATACATTCCTCAGTTGATGGAGAAGCTGAGCGAGAGCCGGAACATGACCTTGCTCATCGTGCGTCTACTTCTACATTGCTTGACACTATAACTCACTCGATTCCGCGTAGCAAAGCACCTTCCTTGGGTAACGCCCGTCCTCCACTAGTCGGACCACCACGAACATGATTCTCGTTTAGCGCGTATATCCAAACAGGTCGTACGTGCGACGCGGCATGGACCGCTGCTCTTGTCCTCTTGACAATCCATATCTCATTCCTGTACAACAACATGAGTCCGGAGGTTTTCGAGGTGCGAGCGGGTTATTTCGCTTAGACCGACGCGAGCTAACAATTTTTGACAATAACAACGCGTCATCCTCATTGGTCCAATCATCTTCACCATCGTCCAAACCATCCCAAATGTTCTTCTTTGGGTTTTGATCGTTCAGGAAATCATACGCAGCACGCCGAACGCGAGCGTAGGCGTGGTCTTTGCTTTGCTTGCGTGTATTCCTTTGGTATTTCACGTCGTGTGGTTTGAAATTATCGCGTATATGCAGGAGGTGGTGAGCGGTTTTCCACTAGAAGTGTAGATAATGCTACGAGCCTCTCGACGTAGTTTACGCGGGAGAGTCAATGTATTCTATCCTTCGCATTAGACTGTCACTCTAGATATCATACGAACGTCGACCTCGAATGGGGTTAATACCGGTCCTGAGACAACCTCTTCTGTGCTTTTTACGCGTCTAGCGACACTACATTTGTTTTTGCAAAGACAGGGCGGCGGTCCAACCTGATCGGGAAATGCCTCTCTCTTCAGGCCTTCATCATCCATGGTCAACCATTGTTTTCGTCACTGTCACTCCACGCTTCGCCTCTGAGGACACTGGAATGCGGGGAACTGCAAATAATGCCTCGAAAGCGTGCTTAACGGGATTTTCGACACACCCTGCGATGTCCTCTATTCGCGGACCTGTCCTCGTTCTAGCAACCATTTACCCTCCTGGTTTTCTGCCTAGGCCATATGTCTCGATATTGGCCAGTTCGCATGGTTGTCTACATCAGCTCTGCTCTACCGACCTTTTGCCTCACCAACTGGAAGCACCATTGCCAAGCGCCTCATAGATACCCTTCCAATTGAGTCGTTCTGCGGGGTATCGATAGTGGTGGGAGCTAAAGGCCAAGCTAGCAGCACAACAAATGCCCTGATTTCCTGCAAGGACCAGTGTCCGCGCACCTTCGCCAGTTAGGAAAAGTCCTACGGTGCGTTTGACGCGCCCGTCGATCGTGAAAATACGTTAACGCTGACCAGAACCCGTCAGCTACATCGCTCAGTCGGTATCGACTTGCTCCGTCTCGTGTGCTCTGGGATGTAGTCACCTTCGACTATGCTGAGTCTTATTTCAGCCCGTGAGTTGTTACTTCAACAAGACATACCTGATTGCACTCGAGAATGTTTTGAAAACCAATGGTTGCCACTCGTCTTCAGTCCACCGGAGATGTCTTCTTTCTCCATTGGTCCTCGACCGCCGAGATTCACTGTGGACCAAGTTCTGAGTCTTACCGGCGGCACCGTCTCACCTGTTTACCGTTGAGACGCACAGGATTGATGTCTGGTCTATCACCTCTCAACGATCGAGCTCGAACACATCTCCTCCTATGACGATATTAGACACTAGGATTGCTATATAAACCTGGTCGCGACACTCAGTTATGCCTAAACTTCCCCAACTCTCACAACTTTACAACTTTAACTGCTCAACTCCTATTTGCCATCATGGTCCTCATCAGCAAAGGTGTCAATGTTGAAGACGTCTCCCCTCCTCCCAGCGGCCCCACCACCGCCATCAACGTCTCCTCAATTCGCGTCAATCCCATCAGCACACCACGCGCACCTCACTCATACATGCAGCGCTCCGTCTTCGGGGATGACCCCTTCGAATTCCGGGTGGTTGATCCCTCCACCGTCGAGCAGCCCATTGGGCCTCTAGAAACCGCCCCAGGAGTACTGGCACCCACAGTTACCGGTCGACCGGCCGCTAAGCCTTCATCGCAACCTGTCGCCGAACCCTGGGACCACTTCCTCTACCGCCTTGCGCTTGCGACGACCAAGAATGTTGGCGTACGCCCCTACCAAATCAGCGATTTTCCTCCTGATTGCGCACTGCGGTCTGTTGAACCTGACTATTCTCACCTCTTGTTGTCGAGAAACTCGGTGGAGACTGTTCATCCGCAGTCTCAAGCCCCGGCTGAACAGTCTGTCGCCAGTGGTGCTGCCACTGCGCCACGTTCGACATCAGAGGAGCTCTCTTTCTCCGCTATCCCGATGGCACCGGCATCTAGGCGGCGTCCGAGCGTCGTTGAAGTGCGCGCTGCACGTCAGTCCTCAGTGAAGCTCGCTCAGGCGACGAAATCGGCCCGGCTTTTGGGTAGCATCAGTGGGCCAATACGCTCCAGGCGAACTGCTCGTGGCAGGTATGTGTAATTTTGACTGTTGCTCCTTCGTGTTTCTCATCGTTAACTGCAGGTTCACTAATACGATTCGGAGATTGAAAGGCTTTGCCAGCGGGAAATATCCTTCAGAGCGTCTTTCGATTTCGCAGTATTGATTATGTCGACTATTTAAATAGTCTGTTCTCTGGGATCCTCAAGGACATTTGTATATCACTTTAACGCGAATATGACGGCAATGATAATGCCAAGTTTTAGAAATCACAATTGGCCAGTGCAGCGACAGAATCAGGAACAGATTACAGGCATGTTTTGTCATAAATCCAATGACCCAGCCGCCACTAATGCGCCGAATGTTGGAACGTTCTTGATATTATGCTATACTCTGTGCTCGACTATTCACCTATTAAGTGGACAGGGAACGACATGAGCATTGAAAGATTCGAAAGTACGTAGAATCGAAAGCAGCAGGGTAAGGGACATCTCCTCATATAGTGCAAAGCGGTGCAGCCAGCCGATAAATCGATTCGAGGAAACGATACGTCTCTACTTCTGGAGCCCGTCAGCTACGCTTGTTGGAGTAACCACTAAAATACATACCTTACTGTTGTGACGATATCTGGACAGACTGGCAGGGGGCTTCTTCAACGCGATACAGCCTGTGTTCATGACTCTCGTGCCGGAAGAGGTGAACCTTGCTCTTTGACAATGATCTGGGATTCGCGACCTTGATAAAAGTGTGGTGGACGCAAGGGCAAAGAGGACTGACACCTGTATAAATCTGTAAGCGAAAACGATACAACTTGCAGGCGCTCACTAACCCACTGGACAAACGGACTAGCGGCTATTGGGACCGTGAGGGGTGTTCAACTAGGACTTTCCCAGTCCTTACGGCTGATTGGAGATGATCTCGCTCCTGGGGGAACCGTGGAGAGGCAGAGCAGGCATCAGACGCGTTCGCTATAGCGAAAGCTCTAAGGGCATCGATGGCGCTGCTAGGTTGTCCTCCAGCCTGGAGGCAGAACACGCGTATGTTTTGAACATTTCAATCCGCTAGTCCACTGCGTCCGTTTAGTCTTCCCGTCTACCTCAACTCTGCGCTGTCGACATTTTGCCCCACCAAGCACTACAGACCCCTTCCAATCAAATCGTTCTGCGGAATCTCGATAGTGGTGGGAGCAGGGTGAGAGCTAAAGGTGCGCACAACAAATGCCCTGATTTCCTGCAAGGATCAGTGTCCGCACAGCGTAAAGAACGTCATTGATCTCCCTTCGCCACCTCCACTTAACAGTTGGGGAAAGTCCTACGGTGCGTTTGGCGCGCCAGTCTGCCGTGAAAATACGCTAACGCTGACCAGAAACCGCCAGCTACATCGCTTATTGGCATCGACTTGCTCTGCCTGGTTTGTTCTGGTATGTAGTCACCTTCGACTATGCTGAGTTTTTTTTTCAGCCCGTTAGTTGTTACTTCACCAAGGCATACCTGATTGCACTCGAGACGGTAGCGATCTACAGGGAAAGTGCCAACAGATATATAACGAGACGTCGCTTCACGGTCCTGCCCCTAATCATAACGAACTTTTAGAACCAATTGTCGCTACTCGTCTTCACAGTCCACCCGGAGATATCGTCTTTCTCCACTAGTCCTCGACCGCCGAGAATCAAGTTCTGAGTCTTACCGGCGGCACCGTCTCACCGGTTTACAGTTGAGACGCACAGGATTGATGTCTGGTCTATCACCTCTCAACGATCGAACTCGAACACATCTCCTCCTATGACGATACTAGACACTAGGATTGCTATATAAACCTGGTCGCGACACTCAGTTATGCCCAAACCCACCCATTCTCACAACTTTACAAGTTTAACTGCTCAACTCCTATTTGCCATCATGGTCCTCATCGTCAATGGTGTCGATATTAAAGATTTCTCCCCACCTGCCATCGGCGCCATCCCCGCCAATAATTTCTCCTCATTCCGCGTCAATTACAACAGCACACCACGCGCACCCCACTCATACATGCAGCGCTCCGTCTTCGGGGATGGCCCTTTCGAATTCCGGGCTATCTATCCCTCCACCGTCGAGCAGCCCATTGGGCCTCTAGAGACCGCCCCAGGAGTACTGGCACCCACCGTTACCGGTCGGCCAGCCACTAAGCCTTCATCGCATCCTGCCGCCGAATCCTGGGACCACTTCCTTTACCGCCTTGCGCTTGCAACAACTAAGGATTTGGGCGCGCGCCCCTACCAAATCAGCGATTTCCCTCCCGACTACCCACCGCGGTCTGTTGAACCTGATTATTCCCACCTCTTGTCGAAGAGAGCTTCGGTGGAGACTGTACACCCGCAGTCTCAATCTACGGTTGAAGAGTCTGTGGCCGTTGATGTGCCACCTTCGTCAGTGGATGAGCTGTCTTTCTCCGCTATACCAATGGCGCCAGCTTCTAGGCGGCGTTCGAGCGTCGTTGAAGTGCGCGCTGCACGCCAGTCATCAGTGAAGATTGCGCAGGCGCCGAAATCGGCTCGGCTTTTGGGTAGCATCAGTGGGCCGATACGATCCAGGCGAACTGCTCGTGGCAGGTATGTGTCCATTTTCAGTCTGTCGTCTTCGTTTTGCTCACTGTTACCTGCAGATTCACCAATACACTTCGAAGAATGAAAGGCTTTGCGACTGGGAAATATCCTTCAGAGCGCCTTTCGATTTCGCAGTATTAAATAATGTCGACTACTGAAGTAGCCATTCTTGGACACTGTATTATACCCACGGACATCTGTGTATCACTTTAATTCAGACATGACGGCAATGACAACGCACACAGAAATGAAGACATGCTTTTGAGGAGAAGATATTAGGTGTGCCAACACGGCGGAGGTGGCGCGTTGAACATAGTACAGTGTTTAGCTCAATCTCTAGCGCATGGCTGTGGTGGCTTGGTGGCAACTTGGTGGTCTAAGTGATGTACTAGTCAACCCGAAGGTCGAGAAAGCGCCTGTCCGGCCCGAGTATCCGACACTCCTTCCTTCCACCATTCCCCACCGTTCACACATCGCTTTGCCGATGTTCTCCCTTGCCAAGTACCTCCGAGAAACCCCTTCAATTGATGCATTCTGAAATTCCCGACTGGAATATGGAGTGCTTTGATTACGGTGGAAGCGGTCGGATGGATGGCTGGAGGACAACTAGCAGCGGCACCAATGGGCTGTCGCTAGCGCGCGCCTGCTTGTTCGTGTGACGCCTTCTCTGCCTCTCTGCGGTCCACCCAGGGGCGAGAAGAGTTCGTTGGCGCTTAACCGTTAGTCCGTTTGTCCAATGGGTTAGTACGCGCCTGAAAGCTGCGTCGTTTTCGTTGACATGATTTACAGATTGAGATGCCAGTCCTCTTTGCCCTCAACCTTCGCCGCGTCCACCACACCTGCTTCAAGGTCGCGAATCCCAGGTCATTCTCACCTTTTTCGGCAAGAGAGTCATGGTCAGAGGCTGTATCACGATGAAGACGCCCTCTGCCTCTCCCTACGACTCGGGCTAGTCATGACTCTTTCCAGATATCATCACGACAACCAGGTCTGCATGTCAGTGGTTATTTCTGCAAGCGCAGCTGGCCTTCAGAAGTAGAGACATATTGTTTCCCTCGAACCGATTCATGGGTTGGCTGCGCCGCTTTGCACTTATGAGGAAACATCCCTTCTCAAGAGACATACCCTAGTAAGCTCAATTTCTGTCGTTGATTCCACGTGCTGACGTTGAGCTTAGACTTGTATTTCTCCCCGGTGTCTAAGCTTGCACTGCACCGGGGATAACGCTAAAAGCACCCACGGAGCTGCGATCGACGGTGATCGATGTTGGTGGGTCCATCTTTGTCTTTCCTCAAGTGCTCTGCGCTAAGTACAACCTATAGAACGCTGACTCAGCAAATGTATATCTCGTCGCTCATGGTGGCATGTATGCAATTATACTACAGGACGAAATGTGGCGCTACGATTGTTTATAGCTCCTTTTCCGTTGCATTATTCTCCCGGTTGATCAAACTTCAAAGAGAGACAGTCTCGCCGACGCTCTCCGTATAAAATCCTTCCCCCAGCAGTGGGTTAAACTAAAACTGAACCATCACCACAATGTCTACTTCCAAAGTTTACTGCCTTTATACCACCGCCTCGTACGCCTCTCTTACGCTTTGCGTTTTGCAAAGCACCGCAGGCGTTACAGTTGTACGTTGTTTTCCAAACCCTTTTCTGTAGGCATCTAATACGGCTTTTAGAGTGTTGCCGCTATGCTTGCATTCAAGCTATGCCCATCGCTATCGCCTCGTGCTCCCGAATTCCATCGTATATCGATACCCATCTGCAGTCAACGTCGTTCAAGGCGCTCGTCTGTAGACACCGTGGCCACGGATGCGTCGGGAATCACAATTGACTCGGTTTCAACATTAGTTGCACCCGACATTAAGCGTAAACGCAGACTGTCTGCTGGTGCGTCTACTCCTATTGTCGGTGATGCAGACATTGATTTTTATTACA
This sequence comes from Mucidula mucida, assembly GCA_015501055.1. Lineage (NCBI taxonomy): Eukaryota > Fungi > Basidiomycota > Agaricomycetes > Agaricales > Physalacriaceae > Mucidula > Mucidula mucida. The sequence goes on from JADNYV010000097.1 coordinate 35,050, forward strand.
GCGTCTATCGGCACGCCATTCGTAAAGCTCGCAAAGACGACGAGAAAGGAGATACGTCCCATGGCGCGCAGAATGTCGGATAGCTTCACTGCCGTCTCGGCGCCCTTCACCACATCGACCACATCTCTCTTCTCGCCTGCATCGAATTTGTATTTGCCCCGTACGACTTCCACACAAGCGAAAGCGGCCGTGAAGAAGGCCAGGCGTAATTCTGCAGATATGGTTCTTTTTGGCCGCAAGACAGCAGTCCCAAGGCCGTCAGGGGACGTCGCTGTGCCTGCCCCGCTTGTCAAGAAATTATGTTCGCTTGTTCCCGAAGAGTGCGGTTCATTGGAAGAGGAAACGTGTACACCATTTGTTGAGGAGTCGCCGTTGAAGAAGAGGAAGGTCTTTAGACCGGCGAAGACGGGCAGGAAGATTTCTCGAGCGTGTGTGCAAGTCCTTTTATGACTGCCGTATGTTCTTGATATTCTCATATACCTTGTCCATGCAATATTACCAAGCTTTTGGTTCTTCATCCATGTGTGATATCTGAATGAGTCGATGGTTGTGTTGACTCCTCAGATCTGGCAGGGTGCACGCTATGGCAAGAATACGTGAAAGGGAGTAGACTTATCCACAAAGCAACACTGGGATACACAAGAACATGATTCAATCCTTCCTGAAGTAGCCTTCCCTCGTAACAAAGCGTGCACATAGTGAAATGTAAGCTACTGACCCGCATTTCGAGACCATCAAAGCGTTGAATCCCTGCCAGCGCGTTTGCACGGCATCCGAGCGTAGAAGTGCCCCTTGTGCGTACCTTGGCCGCATATTGAGCTCGTACGGCCTGTGGGCTCGCGACTTGTTTGTGTGGATGTCCATCAGCCGGCACCATTGCGGACTAGAATACGTTCAGGAATAGATATATTGCACAACATTTATGGTTCATCTCAGAATACTTAGATGAGACTGTGCGACACATCGGCAGTCGCCACAAGGATCTTTGTCAGAGACGCATAAAGTCTGCGCCACACAAGGTTTTTAGTCCTGACGGGGCTTTCAGAACGATGATTATCGCTATAGCGTTCAAGTAAGTCAGAAGAGAAGGAAGACCTGCAGGTTGTAAGCTTATATGCTCGGTGGTTCAAACAAAGTCCTTGTACTGTTCAGCGGGATCGAGGTGAGTAAATTGGGAGGTTTTGAAAGGCAAACTCGGCGAAAAATTCCTGTGCGTCAAAGATGATGACTTTTAGAACGACGCAGAAGAAAGCGGATGCATGATACAAGGAACAGGGTTGACTGGAGCCCAGTGAGAGCAACAAAATGCTTTCGGCATCGGGCCGCCCTTCCGACTCTCCTTTCATTTGTCGACAACCATTCCAAAATGTGTCCCGTTCAATCAGGCGTCAACCATCGTCGCCGTGTCTCGTGTTTCTCGCCTGCGACTGATCAAATCAGGCTAATTAGCAGGATGGAGATGTATATTAAGGCAGGAATCAAAAAGGGTACTGGCTGAGTGCCCATAAGCAGATTGCCAAGGAGGAAGCCGCTCGTGTGGCGTACTGCAGCATGGGCTGGTAGTGGATCTAGGAATTCATGTCTGCATATACGTCGACAATTGGAGTGGGTGCTTCCATTCGGATATCCACCGACTTCTGGCTATGACGAACATTTCTGAAACCAAATGTCGGCACTCGTTTTCGAAGTCCACCGGAGATATCTTCTTTCTGCACTGGTCCTCGACCGCCGAGATTCACTGTGGACCAAGTTCTGAGTCTTACCGGCGGTATCGTCTCACCGGTTTATAACTGAGACGCACAGGATCGATGTCTTGTCTATCACCTCTCAACGATCGAACTCAAACCTAGACACTAGGACAGCTATATAAACCTGGTCACGAACTTGTAGGTCTAAACCCACCCATTCTCACAGCTTTACGAATTTATTTGTTCAACTCCTATTTACAATCATGGTCCTCATCATCAATGGTGTTGATGTCGAAGACTTCTCTCCACCTCCCATCGGCCCCATCCCCGCCCACTACGGTCCCTACTCCGCGGCATCCCCAACACGAACCGCGCGCACCCATTCATACATGCAGCGCTCCGTCTTCGGGATGAGCCCTTCGAATTCCGGGCGGTTGATCCCTCCACCGTGGAGCAGCCCATTGGGCCTCTAGAGACCGCCCAGGAGTACTGGCGCCCACAGTTACCGGCCGACCGCCGCTAAGCCTTCACCGCAACCTGCCGCCGAATCCTGGGACCACTTCCTCCACCGCCTTGCGCTTGCAACAACCAAGGATTTGGGCGCGCGCCCCTACCAAATCAGTGATTTTCCTCCTGATTGCCCACCGCGGTCTGTAGAACCTGATTATTCCCACCTCTTGTCGTCGAGAAATTCAGTGGAGACTGTACACCCGCAGTCACAATCTACGGCTGAAGAGCCTGCCGCTAGTGATGCGCCACCTTCGACAGGAGAGGAGCTATCTTTCTCCGCTATTCCGATGGCGCCGGCGTCTAGCGTCGTCGAAGTGCGTGCTGCATCTCATTCCTCAGCGAGCATTGCACAGGCGACGATATCGATCGGCTTTTGGGTAGCATCAGTGGGCCGATACGATCCAAGCGAACTGCTCGTGGCACGTATGTGTTCAATTTCACTCTCGCTATTCCGTGTTTCTCACCGTGCACTTCAGATTTACTAATACACTTCGAAGACTGAAAGGCTTTGCCACCGGGAAATATCCTTCAGAGCGTCTTTCGTTTTCGCAGTATTGAATAATGTCGACTGTTCAAGTAGTCTGCTTCTCTGGAACGTTATGTTGATACCCATGGACATTTGTATATCACTCTAACGCGAATATGACGGCAATGATAATGCGAAGTTTTAGAAATCACAATTGGCTGCAGCGACAGAATCAGAAACAGTTTACAGGCATGTTTTGTCATAAAGCCAATGACCCAGCCGCCACCAATGCGCCGAATGTTGAAACGTTCTTGATATTATGCTATACTCTGTGCTCGACTATTCACCTATTAACTGGACAGGGAACGACATGAGCATTGAAAGACTCGAAAATACGTAGAATCGAAAGCAGCAGGGTGTATGCCACAAACATTTTCCGTAGCGTAAAATCTATAGCTAGGGCGCCATTCTGGACATAAGGTCGAGCGTGAACGACTCAGAGGACGCGTATAGTTCGTTCATCAGTTTCTGGAGGTAATTCATAGTCGCCTGGTATTGCTTTTGAAGAGAAGATAGCGGGCGTGTCAACACGTTGGGGGTGGCGCAATGAAATTAATACAGCGTATATCTCTCTATCTCTAGCGTGACTGAGGGTGGCTTGCTGCTCTGGATGATGTGGACAGTAAAGTTAACATGATGGCGCAGTCGAGAAAGCGCCTGTCCGGCCCGAGTATCCAACACTCCTTCTTCCTTCCACCAATTCACATACCGCTCTGCCGTCGTTCTCCCTTACCAAGCACCTGGTATATCCCGGGATATCCCTCCAGTCAATGCGTTCTGTGACTCCAGACTGGAATCTGGCGTGCTTTGATTATGGTGGAAGTGTCGTTGATTGGAGGTGCAGTTGGTTGATTGGAGGTGCAGTTGGTTGATTGGAGGCGCAGTTGATTGATTGGAGGCGCAGTTGATTGAAGGCCCAACAGATGCAGAGACTCAGGATGCTCCTAGCGCGCGTGCGCTTATGTGTGTGACGCCGTCTCTGCCTCTCCATGACCGCCCCCTCGTCATGAAGATGCCCTCTCCCTCTCCCTACGTCTCGAACTCCATCCAGGCTCTTGAATGCATCACAGCTCTGCCCATACATCACGACAACAAGGTACGCATGTCAGTGGCTACTTTAACAAACGTAGCTGATGGCCTCCAGAAGTAGAGACATATCGCTCCCTCGAACCCGATTTATCGGTTGGCTGCACAGCTTTGCACTATATGAGGAGACGTCTTTTCTCCAGACACATACCCTAGTAAGCTCAATCTCTGTTGTTGATTCCATATGTTGACGTTGAGTTTAGATTCGTATTTCTCCCCGGTGTCTAAGCTGCACTGCACCGGAGATTACGCTGAAAGCACCCACGGAGCTGCGATCGACGGTGATCGATGTTGGTGGGTCCATCTTTGTCTATCCTCAAGTGCTCTGCGCTAAGTACAACCTATAGAACGCTGACTCAGCAAATGTATATCTCGTCGCTCATGGTGGCATGTATGCAATTATACTACAGGACGAAATGTGGCGCACCGATTGCTTGTAGCTCCTCTTCGCTTGCATTGCTGTCCCGGTTGATCAAAGAGATACAGTCTCACTGACTCTTTCTGTATGAAGTTCTTCCCCCAGCAGTGGTTAAACCAAAACCACAATGTCTACTTCCAAAGTTTACTGCTTTTCTACCCCGCCTCATACGCCTCGCTTACGCTTGGCGTTCTGCAAAGCACTACAGGCGTTATAATTGTACGTTGTTCTCCAGATACTTTTCTGCAGGCATCTAATCGGTTTCTAGAGCCTCGCCGCTATGCTTACATTCAAGCTATGCCCATCCCTGTCGCCTCGTGCTCCTGCACTCCATCGTATACCAACGCCCATCTGCAGTCAACGTCGTTCACGGCGCTCGTCTGTAGACAGCATGGCCACGGATGCGTCGGACATCACAATCGACTCGGTCTCAACATTGGTTGGACCCGACATCAAGCGCAAACGCCGACTCTCTGCTGGTACGTCTACTCCTATTATCTATGAGGCAGACCTGATTCTTCATTTCCAGCGTCTATCGGCAAGCCATTGATGAAATTCGCGAAGACGACGAAGAAGGAGATACGTCCCATGGCGCGCAGAATGTCGGATAGCTTCATTGCCGTCTCGGCGCCCTTCACCACATCGACCACATCTCTTCACACCTGCATCGCATTCGTACTTGCCCCGCGCTACTTCCAGGCAAGTGGAAGCGGCCGTGAAGAAAGCCAGGCGCAATTCGGCGGATATGGTGATATTCGGTCGCAAGACAGCTGCACCCTTCATTGCGGACTGCTTAGGGGAGGATGTCATTGAGCCTTCCCTTGTTATGAAAACGCGCTCGCTTGCGGTTCATTGGAGGAGCAAATCTTTGTGCAGTTTGTTGAGGAGTCGCCGTTGAAGCAGAGGAAGGTCTTTAGACCGGCGAATATAGGCAGAATCATTTCTCGGGCGTGTGTACAAGCACTTTTATGACTGCCGTATGTTCCTGATATTCTCATATACCCTGTTCAAGCAATATTATCAAGCTTTCTGTTCTTCATTCATGTGTGATATCCGAACAGGGAGGTAGTGTTATCGCGAAATTCTTAGCAATGTGGACACCTTTCACTGCATTGTTGTATGGTCTCGACGGCGCGTGTAGGCATGCACGGCGTCCTTTTTTCTACACTATTCAAAGGAACATGTATGAAGAGTTGAATACAGTCGATGTCCCCTACTGCATCGAAAACTGAATCACCCGGCAAGCCGTCAATCAAAGCTATACATTGAACTGGATCCGATGACCCAAGGCGCTGACAAGAGTATGGGTAACGCAATAATGTACATTTTTTGTTCTGAGACCTAAGAGATACATACACCAGACCCACAAGCGTACAGAAACGAAAGCAATTGGAAAAACGAACGACATGTCAAGAACTCAAGATGCGCAAGATAGGGAAAAAAGGTATTTTGTGTGCTGCTTCTTCTCCGCAAGAAGACATTGATCCGTCCAATCTACACCATCATCATCCTACTCCATGCTGATGAATGACTGCAAAGACGACTCGCCTAGACGACTTCCTTGGAGCCGGTCGTCTCGTGAATCATTTCTCGGAACGTGAGACTGTCTTTGCTCGAGCCGGACTATCATACGCGTGGTCAGCGATAGATACATTCGAAGGAGTGAAGAACATACATCGTCATTATCCTTCTCGTTGTTAGCCATCCCGCCATCATCCGTAGCAAATTCCTTTGTGGTATCGATCTTGATAGAGATATTGGTCGGGTGCTTTGTCCAAAGCATCAGCGACGAATCGAAAGTGACTTTTAATAAGATAAGACTTACACGACCTCCAGCGGAGAACGCCGAACCCAACCCAACGCGCCCAACGCTGGTCTTCGTACCAAGTGTACCGGGTTTTGATTGCGAAGAAATATCCTTGAGGGAGAAGCCCATGCCTTGGTTATCCGAAGTCGTGTTGACACCTTCGCCGCTCGCGCGGATCCGTTTGCGAGCATTGAGGGTGGCGAGCAGGGAGTTTGAGTAGACTGTCCAGTGATCGATCAAGACACATGAAAGTGAGAACAGAGAAAACACACGTCGGCCAATGCAGAAGAAGAATGTGATGTAGATGAAGGTATGTCCCCAGGCCAAGATCTACACGCACAGACGTGTCAGACACGAAAGAAATGCGAGAACACCGACGTACTGATACCAATGAAGCGATGGCGCAGAGCGTGGTGATGAGGCCCGTGTTAATGGAGTATATGATCTAGCGCGCAAGTCCTCGGGTCAGGCTCCACACCGGATGGGTGGATGGGCAGTCCCGACGTACCAGCATCTTGATCATCCTTCGGGAGTTGGCAAAGCGCGGCCTTGATTGGGCTAGAAGGCAGACGAGAGCCGTTGTGATCGTGATGTCTCCACAAGCCGCGAGGGCGTTGACGGTAATGGAGAGCGCCTGATACGCATGATTAGTAGAACTTCGTATTGAACAAGGAAACGAGGTATACGGACCTTGAGCTCGCCCAGCTCCTCGAACGTGTGCACATGGAAGAGAGCGTAGACGGCGAATACTCGAAAGGTCCGTTAGTACAATGAGTATCGCAATGGAGTCATAGAGCATACCAACGACGCAGCCTAAGAAACCAGTCAGCAAGCTAGTCGAGTCTTTGAGAACGGGAGGAGACTTACCGAACTCGCCTAGCACAAAAGACGACTAGAAACGCCCAAGTGTTAGGCCCATTGCATGAAGAAGACAAACACTTACGACTAGGCTAGTAAGCCAGATGTTACGCGAACTCACTACCAGCGGAAAGTACGTGTTGGGATGGGCGGATGTGAGGAAGAAGCGATAGGAGAAAAGAACTAAATAACAGTGATGCAGAACGCGCATGCTTCGGATTTTGGGAAGCCATTCAGAGAAATACGCTATTGTCGAAACCGCCTCGTTGTCTACAGAACCTACGTATCATCGACTTCTTCCTTCACCACGCAATTTATTGAGACTCTTATTTTGCGCACGGTGCGGCGATGGGCACACGAAACTCAAGCGCTTGATATGATTGCTGCGCCAGTCTACAAAACGCTGGTCGAAGGACCACTTTGTCGGCCGAGACGCGTTTAATTCTAGCGGAACGGTTGCTCTTCAAACTACTCATCTCCTCCAACTCTGTTCTGTATATCGAAGTTCGGAACTCTGTTTGTGTTTACAGAGCATTGTAACGTCGTCGTAGTCCGTGCATCGAGTTTACCGCGTGTACTGGTCGGCGCCCCAAATTTGGTCAAGCCTTCCCTCGGATGAACTCAGCATTGAATCGCACTTGAAAAGTCAGATCTCAGATCCGATGACACCAAATATGGCCCTCCTCCTACCCCCAGGAACAGATATGCTCCTTGTTACTATAGGCGCCTGTAGGTGCCATCCCTTTTAGGGTCTCCTCCTCGGCCCACGCGAACAAGCCGAGTGCTGGCGGATCGCCTTCAAGACGCGTCGGTTTGACGATTGGGAAAGACGACTCGTAAGGCGCATGTATAATCTTTCAGAGGTACGTCTCACATCCTGTCTTCCTTCGGCCCTTTATCGATGAACAATGTTAGGTTAAATGTGACCAAATGCGCACCGCGCACCTTCTGTTCCGAGCAGCATCATCTCAGAGCTCGCGGGATGGTTGTTCATCACAGCCCGAAAGACTGTCAACTCCGAGTCGCCATAAATATACCACCTCTCAGGGTCCCCCGCCCCCACCCCCCCACAAGTATCCGTCGCCTCTCAGATCTCATTATCTATTTAAGGGTCGTTCCTATCGTTGTTCTCCGATTCACGTATAAGCGATGAGTGTTCCTCCGCTGTACATAAGGCTGAACTGAACTGTCGTGTTCCTACAACACTCGCTTTCCATGGCCTTCTTCAAACGACTCTTCTTCTTCCTTACCATCTACACCGATGTTCAACGCGGGTTGCAGGATCCGCAATACATTCCTCAGTTAATGAAGAAGCTGGGCGAGAGCCGGAACATGACCTTGCTCATCGTGCGTCTACTTCTACATTGCTTGACACTATAACTCACTCGATTCCGCCTAGCAAAGCACCTTTTTTGGGTAACGCCCGTCCTCCACTACGAGGACCAACACGAACATGATGCTCGTTTAGCGCATATATCCAAACAGGTCGTACGTGCGACGCGGCATGGACCGCTGCTCTTGTCCTCTTGACAATCCATATGTCATTCCTGTACAACAACATGAGTCCGGAGGTTTTCGAGGTGCGAGCGGGTTATTTCGCTTAGACCGACGCGAGCTAACAATCTTTGACAATAGCAACGCGTCATCCTCATCGGTCCAATCGTCTTCACCATCGTCTTCACCATCCCAAATGTTCTTCTTTGGATTCTGATCGTTCATGAAATCATACGCAGCACGCCGAACGCGGGCGTAGGCGTGGTCTTTGCTTTGCTTGCGTGTATTCCTTTGATATTTCACGTCGTGTGGTTTGAAATTATCGCGTATATGCAGGAGGTGGTGAGCGGTTTTCCACTAGATGTATAGATAATGCTACGAGCCTCGCGACGTAGTTTACACGGGAGAGTCGATGTATTCAATCCTTTGCATTAGACTGTCACTCTAGATATCATACGATTCACGAACGTCGAACTCAAATCGGGTTTCAACACCGGTCCTGAAACGACCTTTTCTGTGCTTTTTACGCGTCCAGCGACACTAAATCATTTTTTTTGCAATGACAGGGCGGCGGTGAGCCAACCTGATCGGGAAATGCCTCTCTCTTCAAGCCTTCATCATCCATGGTCAACCATTGTTTTCGTCACTGTCACTCCACGCTTCGCCTCTGAGGACACTGGAATGCGGGAACTGCAAATAATCCCCGAAAGCGTGCTTAACAGGATTTTCGACACACCCCGCGATGTCCTCTATGTCCTCGTTCTAGCAACCACCTACCCTCCTGGTTTTCTGTCTAGGCCATATGTCTCGATATTGGCCGGTTCTCATGGTCGTCTACATCAGCTCTGCTCTACCGACCTTTCGCCTCACCAACTTGAAGCACCATTGTCAAGCGCCTCCTTCCGATCGAATCGTTCTGCGGGGTATCGATAGTGGTGGGAGCTGAAGGTTAAGCTAGCAGCACAACAAATGCCCTGATTTCCTGCAAGGACCAGTGTCCGCACACCTTCGCCAGTTAGGAAAAGTCCTACGGTGCGTTTGACGCGCCCGTCGATCGTGAAAATACGTTAACGCTGACCAGAACCCGTCAGCTACATCGCTCAGTCGGTATCGACTTGCTCCGTCTCGTGTGCTCTGGGATGTAGTCACCTTCGACTATGCTGAGTCTTATTTCAGCCCGTGAGTTGTTACTTCAACAAGACATACCTGATTGCACTCGAGACGGTAGCGAGCTACGGGGAAAGTGCCAACAGATATATAACGAGACGTCGCTTCACGGTCCTGCCCCTAATCACAACGAACTTTTAAAACTAATTGTCGCCACTCGTCTTCACAGTCCACCCGGAGATATCTTCTTTCTCCACTAGTCCTCGACCGCCGAGAATCAAGTTCTGAGTCTTTCCGGCGGCACCGTCTCACCGGTTTACAGTTGAGACGCACAGGATTGATGTCTGGTTTATCACCTCTCAACAATCGAACTTGAACGCATCTCCTCCTATGACGATATTAGACACTAGGATTGCTATATAAACCTGGTCGCGACACTCAGTTATGCCCAAACCCACCCATTCTCACAATTCTACAAGTTTAACTACTCAACTCATATTTGCCATCATGGTCCTCATCATCAATGGTGTCGATATCAAAGATTTCTCCCCACCTGCCATCGGCGCCATCCCCGCCAACAACGTCTCCTCATTCCGCGTCAATTTCAACAGCACACCACGTGCACCTCACTCATACATGCAGCGCTCCGTCTTCGGGGATGAGCCCTTCGAATTCCGTGCTATTGATCCCTCCACCGTCGAGCAGCCCATTGGGCCTCTGGAGACCGCTCCAGGAGTTCTGTCACCCACTGCTACCGGTCGCCCAACCGCAAGCCTTCATCGCAACCTGTCGCCGAACCCTGGGACCACTTCCTCTACCGCCTTGCGCTTGCGACGACCAACAATGTTGGCGTACGCCCCTACCAAATCAGCGATTTTCCTCCTGATTGCGCACTGCGGTCTGTTGAAGCTGACTGTTCTCACCTCTTGTTGTCGAGAAACTCGGTGGAGACTGTTCATCCGCAGTCTCAAGCCCCGGCTGAACAGTCTGTCGCCAGTGGTGCTGCCACTGCGCCACGTTCGACATCAGAGGAGCTCTCTTTCTCCGCTATCCCGATGGCACCGGCATCTAGGCGGCGTCCGAGCGTCGTTGAAGTGCGCGCTGCACGTCAGTCCTCAGTGAAGCTCGCTCAGGCGACGAAATCGGCCCGGCTTTTGGGTAGCATTAGTGGGCCAATACGCTCCAGGCGAACTGCTCGTGGCAGGTATGTGTAATTTTGACTGTTGCTCCTTCGTGTTTCTCATCGTTAACTGCAGGTTCACTAATACGATTCGGAGATTGAAAGGCTTTGCTACCGGGAAATATCCTTCAGAGCGCCTTTCGATTTCGCAGTATTGATATCTCTAAGTAGCCTGCTACTCTTGGAACTGATATTGATACCCATAGACATTTGTATATCACCTTAACGCGGATATGATGGTAATGATACTACGAAGTTTTAAAAATCACAATTGGCTGCAGCAAGACGAGTCGAAACAGATAGATCAGAGTTCCTTTCTTCAGGTGTCTACAGGTATGTTTCGTCAACGGTCAAATGACCCAACCGCTACTAATGCACTGAATGCTGAAACGTTTATGATGTTATGCTAGTCTGCTATTCCCTGTTCCCGATTATTTACGTGTGATATTTGGACAAGGAGGTAACCGCGCGACATGAGACCGTATCGGCATTGAAAAATTCGAAAATACGTACTCGCACGCAGAATCGAAAGCAGCAGGGTATATGAAAAACATTGTCCGTAGCGGAAGATCCAGGGAGAGCTGGTAATGGCACCCTGATGGATAGAACATCGAGGGTGAATGACTCAGAGGACAGTTCGTTCAGTAGTTTCTTGAGAGTCGCGGCGATGGATAAACGCAGATAGGAGTGCGGTCCAGGACTGACGACAACGCGTATGCGGCTCTGCACGAAACTGGGGCATAGATACGGCCTTTGTGCGCGCCACAAGAGTTGACTACCGCTCGTGTACTCCTGTAATGTGGTTGAGGCGCCATTTCGGACATTTGACTGTACCAGAATAGGTACACAGGCAAGGATAGATACGTACTATCAACTTGCGGGACACATAGACGGTGATAGCACGTCGTGTATCCTGGAGGAGTTCGAGGGCAATCGAACACGTCAATTGCGCGCCACACCATTCTGCTAGTCTCTACGCTGCTTTCAGAATAACGACATCGGCTATAGCATTCAAGTAAGTCAGGATGTAAGCTCACACATACTCTTTACAGAAGTAGTACATCAAGTGCGGTTGAGGTGAGCCCTGTGCGTTGAAGAATATGACTCGTACAGCGATGTAGGAGATAGCTAGGCCTTGATAGCAACAGAACACAGTGTTGATAGTGATAGCAGCAGCTTTCGGAATCGGGCCGCGCTCCCGACTCTGCTTTCATTTCGACCACCATGTCCCGTTCAATCAGCCATCAACGCTTCAATCATCGTCGCCAGGCTCTCATGTTTCTTGCGTGCAACTGATCAAGTCAGGCCAATTATCAGTATGTAGATGGATGTGAACGACGTCAAAACAGATATTGATGGAGAGCGGCAGATGGCGGCGGATGACAGAGTTCAATGTCGTTACAAGGGCAAGTAGAAAGACCTCGCGAGTCCTCTCATCCTCCTTCTGTTCTTTCTTTCGCTTTCTACAACTGACACCTGGGTTCATGTGTTTCAGATACCGCTCTCCAAGATACAAGGAAACGGCATTCCTGCTTGCTGCAGAGCGGCAGTCTATGTAGGTCTACTAGTACTTGTTGGACAACTGCGCGCGTGTGCGAGTGCTTCGCCAGAGCTTCCTCTACCACATGTGTGAGTCGCTCGTGTATTCCTCGCATAAAACGACGGGCGCTGATGCACGAGTAGAATTAGATCGCCATCTCCTTCTCGTATTACTGCCTCATTACTACGCTCAAGTCAAGGTGTACATTACATCTTTGTTCGCGACATGTTATACATACTTCACTCAGAGTCTACCTCCCTCCCTCAAGGGCGGAAGAGTTGGACATGTGCACGTTCTGAAGAACCTTAGTCGGATTCGTATTGTAGAAATAGCACACAATGTAAGTGGACTAGCTCAGACCGTGAAGGTAACGGACTGTATTAATACCTGTAGAAATAGCACACAATGTAAGTGGACTAGCTACAAGGAATAAGTAACGATATACAGCATAAGTAAGAGTAGACTCACCTCAGACCGTAAAGGTAACGGACTGAGGTGAGGTAGCAACGGGAGTTGATATATAAAGAAACAATCGGAAATGAACCAACGAACATAGCCACTACGTGGCGTATGGATCTACTTCAACACGTATATCTACTCTCCATGACTTACGGCTTCGAGGAGCATTCGAAGGACCCATGCCTTGAGATTGGCGCCCGGCATGTCATGTCAGGCGCAACATCACAGCATCTTTCACACCCACATCCACCGTTCTCTCCTCACAGAGGTAGGGCGCATGTTAGGAGATTTTCGAGGTGCGAGCGGGTTACTTTGCATAGACCGCGAGCTAAACATCTTCGACAATAGCAACGCGTCATCCTCATCGGTCCAATCGTCTTCACCATCTTCCAAACCATCCCAAATGTTCTTCTTTGGATTCTGATCGTTCAGGAAATCATACGCAGCACGCCGAACGCGGGAGTAGGCGTGGTCTTTGCGTTGCTTGCGTGTATTCCTTTGGTATTTCACGTTGTGTGGTCTGAGATCGTCGCGTATATGCAGGAAGTGGTGAGCGGGTTTCCACTAGAAGTGTAGATAATGCTACGAGCCTCGCGACGTAGTTTACACGGGAGAGTCGATGTATTCAATCCTTTGCATTAGACTGTCACTCTAGATATCATACGATTCACGAACGTCGAACTCAAAACGGGTTTCAACACCGGTCCTGAAACGACCTTTTCTGTGCTTTTTACGCGTCCAGCGACACTAAATCATTTTTTTTGCAATGACAGGGCGGCGGTGAGCCAACCTGATCGGGAAATGCCTCTCTCTTCAAGCCTTCATCATCCATGGTCAACCATTGTTTTCGTCACTGTCACTCAACGCTTCGCCTCTGAGGACACTGGAATGCGGGAACTGCAAATAATCCCCGAAAGCGTGCTTAACAGGATTTTCGACACACCCCGCGATGTCCTCTATGTCCTCGTTCTAGCAACCACCTACCCTCCTGGTTTTCTGTCTAGGCCATATGTCTCGATATTGGCCGGTTCTCATGGTCGTCTACATCAGCTCTGCTCTACCGACCTTTCGCCTCACCAACTTGAAGCACCATTGTCAAGCGCCTCCTGCCGATCGAATCGTTCTGCGGGGTATCGATAGTGGTGGGAGCTAAAGGTTAAGCTAGCAGCACAACAAATGCCCTGATTTCCTGCAAGGACCAGTGTCCGCACACCTTCGCCAGTTAGGAAAAGTCCTACGGTGCGTTTGACGCGCCCGTCGATTGTGAACCCGTCAGCTACATCGCTCAGTCGGTATCGACTTGCTCCGTCTCGTGTGCTCTGGGATGTAGTCACCTTCGACTATGCTGAGTCTTGTTTCAGCCCGTGAGTTGTTACTTCAACAAGACATACCTGATTGCACTCGAGAATGTTTTGAAAACCAATGGTTGCCACTCGTCTTCAGTCCACCGGAGATGTCTTCTTTCTCCATTGGTCCTCGACCGCCGAGATTCACTGTGGACCAAGTTCTGAGTCTTACCGGCGGCACCGTCTCACCTGTTTACCGTTGAGACGCACAGGATTGATGTCTGGTCTATCACCTCTCAACGATCGAGCTCGAACACATCTCCTCCTATGACGATATTAGACACTAGGATTGCTATATAAACCTGGTCGCGACACTCAGTTATGCCTAAACTCCCCCAACTCTCACAACTTTACAAGTTTAATTGCTCAACTCCTATTTGCCATCATGGTCCTCATCGTCAATGGTGTCGATATTAAAGATTTCTCCCCACCTGCCATCGGCGCCATCCCCGCCAACAACGTCTCCTCATTCCGCGTCAATTCCAACAGCACACCACGCGCACCTCACTCATACATGCAGCGCTCCGTCTTCGGGGATGACCCCTTCGAATTCCGGGCGGTTGATCCCTCCACCGTGGAGCAGCCCATTGGGCCTCTAGAGACCGCCCCAGGAGTACTGGCGCCCACAGTTACCGGCCGACCGGCCGCTAAGCCTTCACCGCAACCTGCCGCCGAATCCTGGGACCACTTCCTCCACCGCCTTGCGCTTGCAACAACCAAGGATTTGGGCGCGCGCCCCTACCAAATCAGTGATTTTCCTCCTGATTGCCCACCGCGGTCTGTAGAACCTGATTATTACCACCTCTTGTCGTCGAGAAACTCTGTGGAGACTGTACATCCAAAGTCTCAATCTACGGTTGAAGAGTCTGTCGTCGTTGATGTGCCACCTTCGTCAGTGGATGAGCTTTCTTTCTCCGCTATCCCGATGGCGCCGGCATCTAGGGGGCGTTTGAGCGTCGTTGAAGTGCGCGCTGTATGTCAGTCCTCAGTGAAGGCGACGCAATCACCTCGGCTTTTGGGTAGCATCAGTGGGCCAATACGATTCAAGCGAACTGCTCGTGGGAGGTATGTGTTCAATTTCACTGTTGTTCCGTCGTGTTACTCACCGTACACTTCAGATTCACCAATACGATTCGAAGACTGAAAGGCTTTGCTACCGGGAAATATCCTTCAGAGCGTCTTTCGATTTCGCAGTATTGATTATGTCGACTATTTAAATAGTCTGTTTCTCTGGGACATTCTGTAATACCTATGGACATTTGTATACCACTTTAACGCGGATATGACGGCAATGATAATGCCAAGTTTTAGAAATCACAATTGGCCAGTGCAGCGACAGAATCAGGAACAGATTACAGGCATGTTTTGGCATAAATCCAATGACCCCAGCCGCCACTAATGCGCCGAATGTTGGAACGTTCTTGATATTATGCTATACTCTGTGCTCGAGTATTCACCTATTAAGTGGACAGGGAACGACATGAGCATTGAAAGATTCGAAAATACGTAGAATCGAAAGCAGCAGGGTAAGGGACATCTCCTCATATAGTGCAAAGCGGTGCAGCCAGCCGATAAATCGATTCGAGGAAACGATACGTCTCTACTTCTGGAGCCCGTCAGCTACGCTTGTTGGAGTAACCACTAAAATACATACCTTACTGTTGTGACGATATCTGGACAGACTGGCAGGGGGCTTCTTCAACGCGATACAGCCTGTGTTCATGACTCTCGTGCCGGAAGAGGTGAACCTTGCTCTTTCACAATGATCTGGGATTCGCGACCTTGATAAAAGTGTGGTGAACGCAAGGGCAAAGAGGACCGACACCTGTATAAATCTGTAAGCGAAAACGATACAACTTGCAGGCGCGTACTAACCCACTGGACAAATGGACTAGCGGCTATTGGGACCGTGAGGGGTGTCCAACTAGGACTTCCCAGTCCTTACGGCTGATTGGAGATGATCTCGCTCCTGGGGGAACCGTGGAGAGGCAGAGCAGGCGTCAGACGCGTGCGCTATAGCGAAAGCTCTAAGGGCATCGATGGCGCTGGTAAGTTGTCCTCCAGCCAGGAGGCAGAACGCGTATGTTTTGAACATTTCAATCCGCTACTCCACTCCGTCCGTTTAGTCTTCCCGTCTACCTCAACTCTGCGCTGTCGACATTTTGCCCCACCAAGCACCATTACCAAGTCCCTCATAGACCCCTTCCAATCAAATCGTTCTGCGGAATCTCGATAGTGGTGGGAGCAGGGTGAGAGCTAAAGGTGCGCACAACAAATGCCCTGATTTCCTGCAAGGATCAGTGTCCGCACAGCGTAAAGAACGTCATTGATCTCCCTTCGCCACCTCCACTTACAGTTGGGGAAAGTCCTACGATGTGTTTGGCGCGCCAGTCTGTCGTGAAAATAAGCTAAGAACCCGCCAGCTACATCGCTCAGTCGGCATCGACTTGCCCTGCTTCGTTCGTTCTCGTATGTAGTCACCTTCGACTATGCTGAGTCTTATTTCAGCCCGTTAGTTGTTACTTCACCAAGGCATACCTGATTGCACTCGAGACGGTAGCGAGCTACGGGAAAAGTGCCAACAGATATATAACGAGACTTCGCTCCAAGGTCCTGCCCCTAATCATAACGAACTTTCAAAGCCACTCGTCTTCACAGCCACCCGGAGATATCTTCTTTCTCCACTAGTCCTCGACCGCCGAGAAGCAAGTTCTGAGTCTTACCGGCGGCACCGTCTCACCGGTTTACAACTGAGACGCACAGGATTGATGTCTGGTCTATCACCTCTCAACGATCGAACTCGAACGCATCTCCTGCTATGACGATATTAGACACTAGGATTGCTATATAAACCTGGTCGCGACACTCAGTTATGCCTAAACCCCCCCAGTTCTCACAACTTTACAAGTGTAACTGCTCAACTCCTATCTGCCATCATGGTCCTCATCATCAATGGTGTCAATGTTGAAGACTTCTCCCCTTCTCCCACGGCCCCATCCCCGCCGACTACGTTTCCTTACTTCACGTCATTCCCAACACCAGACCGCGAGCACCCCATTCATACATGCAGCGCTCCGTCTTCGGTGATGAGCCCTTCGAATTCCGTGCTATCGATCCCTCCACCGTCGAGCAGCCCATTGGGCCTCTAGAGACCGCTCCAGGAGTTCTGGCACCCACTGCTACCGGTCGCCCAGCCGCCAAGCCTTCATCGCAACCTGTCGCCGAACCCTGGGACCACTTCCTCTACCGCCTTGCGCTTGCGACAACCAAGGATTTGGGCGTGCGCCCCTATCAAATCAGCGATTTCCCTCTCGACTACCCACCGCGGTCTGTCGAACCTGATTATTCCCACCTCTTGTCGGAAAGAAACTCGGTGGAGACTGTACATTCAAAGTCTAAACCTACGGCTGAGGAGTCTGTCGTCGTTGATGTGCCACCTTCGTCAGTGGATGAGCTTTCTTTCTCCGCTATCCCGATGGCGCCGGCATCTAGGGGGCGTTTGAGCGTCGTTGAAGTGCGCGCTGTATGTCAGTCCTCAGTGAAGATCGCTCAGGCGACGAAATCAGCTCGGCTTTTGGGTAGCATCAGTGGGCCGATACGATCCAGGCAAACTGCTCGTGGCAGGTATGTGCTCATTTTCACTGTTGCTCCTTCGTGTTACTCACCGCTCACTTTAGATTCACTAATACACTTCGAAGACTGAAAGGCTTCGCCACCGGGAAATATCCTTCAGAGCGTCTTTCGATTTCGCAGTATTAAATAATGTCGACTACTCACTCTTGGATACTACATAATACCCACAGACATTTGTGTATCACTTTAATATAGACATGATGGCAATGACAACGCACACAGAAACTAGAAATGCAGACATGCTTTTGAGGAGAAGATATCAATATGGCAGAGGTGACGCGTTGAACATAATACAGCGTATAGCTCAATCCCTAGCGTATGACTGTGGGTGACAACTTCGTGGTCTAGGTGATGTACTAGTCAACCCGATGGTGCGATCGAGAAAGCGCCTGTCCGGCCCGAGTATCCGACACTCCTTCCTTCCACCATTCCGCACCGTTGAGATACCGCTTTACCGACGTTCTCTCTTGCCAAGCACCTCCGAGAAATTCCTTCAATTGATTCATCCTGAAACTCCGGACTGGAATATGGCGTGCTTTGATTACGGTCGAAGAGGTCGATGGAGGACAACTAGCAGCCGCACCAACTTTGCCCTTGGGCTGTCGCTAACGCGTGCGCCTGCCTGTTTGTGTGACGCCTTCTCTGCCTCTCTGCGGTCCCCCCAGGGGCGAGAAGCGCTCGTTAGCGCTTAACCGTTAGTCCGTTTGTCCAATGGGTTAGAAAGTTGCGTCATTTTCGTTGACATGTTTTTACAGATTGAGATGCCAGTCCTCTTTGCCCTCAGCCTTCGCCGCGTCCACCACACCTTTATCAAGGTCGCGAATCCCAGATGATTGTCAAAGAGCAAGGTTCACCTTTTCTGGCACGAGAGTCATGGTCAGAGGCTGTATTGCGTGAAGACGCCCTCTGCCTCTCCCTCCGTTTCGGGCTTTAGGATAGAGTCATGACTGTCCAGATATCATCACAACAACAAGGTATACATGTTACTGGTTACTTCAACAAGCATAGCTAATGGCCTCCAGAAGTAGAGACGTATCGTTTCCTCAGATCGGTTTATCGGTTGGCTGCACCGCTTTGCACTAGAATACGAGGAGACGTCCCTTCTCAAGACAAATACCCCAGTAAGCTCGATTTCTGTTGTTGATTCCCCATGCTGAGGTTGAGCTCAGAGTTGGATCTCCCGGTGTCTAAGCTTGCGCTGCACCGGCGTTAACGCTAAAAGCACCCACGGAGCTGCAATTGCTCTTTCCTCGAAAACTCTGCGCTGAGTATTACACGCTGGCCCCTTATAATATTCAGATCTCGTCGTGCATGGTGGCACCGTGACATGTGCGCAATAGCACTACAGGACGACCTGTGGTGCACCGATTGTTTATAGCTCCTCTTTGCTTTCAACGGTTGATCAAAGAGAGACTGTCTCACTGACGCTCTCCGTATAGAATCAATCCCAAGTGGTGCAATAAACCAGCACTGAACCATCACCACAATGTCTACTTGCAGAGTTTACTACTTTTCTACCTCTGCCTCCTACGCCTCGCTTACGCTTGGTGTTATGTACAGCACCGCAGGCGTTACAGTTGTACGTTGTTCTATTAACCCTTTTCTGCAGGCATCTAATACGGTTTCTAGAGCGTTGTCGCTATGCTTGCATTCAAGCTATGCCCATCATCGTTGTCGCCTCGTGCTCCTGAACTCCATCGTATATCGACGCCCATCTGCAGTCAACGTCGTTCACGGTGCTCGTATGTAGACACCGTGGCCACGGATGCGTCGGACATCACAATCGACTCGCACCAACATTGGTTGAACCCAACATTAAGCGTAAACGCAGACTCTCTGCTGGTACGTATACTCCTATTGTCGATGATGCAAACATTGATTTTCTTCCCAGCGTCTATCGGCAGGCCAATCATAAAGCTCGCCCAGACGACGAAGAAGGAGATACGCCCCTTGGCGCGCAGAATGTCTGATAGCTTGACTGCCGTCTCGGCGCCTTTCACCACCTCAACCACATCTCTCTTCTCGCCTGCATCGAATTTGTATTTGCCCCGTACGACTTCCACACAAGCGAAAGCGGCCGTGAAGAAGGCCAGGCCAATTCTGCATATATGGTTCTTTTTGGCCGCAAGACAGCGGTCCCAAGGTCGTCAGGGGACGTCGCTGTGCCTTTCCCGCTTGTCAAGAAATTATGTTCGCTTGTTCCCGAAGAGTGCGGTTCATTAGAAGAGGAAACGTGTACACCGTTTGTTGAGGAGTCGCCGTTGAAGAAGAGGAAGGTCTTTAGACCGGCGAAGACGGGCAGGAAGATTTCTCGAGGGTGTGGGCAAGTTCTTTTATGACTGCCGTATGTTCTTGATATTCTCATATACCCTGTTCATGAAATATTACCAAGCTTTCTGGTCTTCATTCATGTGTGATATCTGAATAAGTCAATGGTTGTGTTGACTCCCCAGATCTGGCAGGGTGCACGCTATAGCAAAGTTGCGTTGCGTGAAAGGGAGTAGACTTATCCCCAAAGGAACACTGTTTAGCTGGGGATACACAAGAACATGGTTCATTCCTTCTTGTAGTAGCCTCCACTCGTAACAAAGCGCGCACATAGTGAAATGTAAGCTACTGACCCGCATTTCGAGACCGTCAAAGCGTTGAATCCCTGCCAGCGCGTTTGCACGGCATCAGAGCGTAAAAGTGGCCCTTGTGCGTGCCACAGCCGCAACATTGAGGTCGTACGGACTGTGGGCTCGCGACTTGTTTGTGTGGATGTCCATCAGCCGGCGCCATTGCGGACTAGAATACGTTCAGGAATAGATATATTGCACAGCGTTTAGTGTTAATGCGTGTCGCAATAGACTGCGCGACACGTCGGAAGTCGCCACGAGGATCTTCGTCAGAAGGCAATCAGACGCGTAAATTCTGCGCCACACAAGTTTGTTAGTCCTGACGGGGCTTTCAGGACGATGATTCTCGCTATAGCGTTCAGGTAAGTCAGAAGAGAAGGAAGACCTGCAAGTCGTAAGCTTATATGCTCGGCGGTTCAAACAAAGTCCTGGTACTGTTCAGCGGGATCGAGGTGAGCAAATTAGGAGATTTTAAAAGGCAAAATTGGCGGAGAATTCGTGTGCGTTAAAGATGATGACTTGTGGAAGGACGCAGAAGAAAGCGGATGCATGATAACAAGGAACAGTGTTGACTTGAGCCAAGTGATAGCACCAAACATGCTTTCGGCATCGGGCCGCCCTCCCGACTCTCCTTTCATTTGTCGACAACCATTCCAAAATGTGTCCCGTTCAATCAGGCGTTAACCATCGTCGCCGTGCTCTCGTGTTTATCGCCTGCGACTGATCAAATCAGGCTGATTAGCAGGATGGAGATGGATATTAAGGCAGGAATCAAAGGGTACTGGCTCGAGCGCCAATGAGCAGATTGCCAAGGAGGAAGCCGCTGTGTGGCGTACTGCAGCATGGGCTGGTAGTGGATCTAGGAATTCATGTCTGCATCTACGTCGACAATTGGAGTGGGTGCTTCCATTCGGATATCAACCGACTTCTGCGCTATGACGAACATTTCTGAAACCAAATGTCGGCACTCGTTTTCGAAGTCCACCGGAGATATCTTCTTTCTGCACTGGTCCTCGACCGCCGAGATTCACTGTGGACCAAGTTCTGAGTCTTACCGGCGGTATCGCTCACCGGTTTATAACTGAGACGCACAGGATCGATGTCTTGTCTATCACCTCTCAACGATCGAACTCAAACCTAGACACTAGGACAGCTATATAAACCTGGTCACGAACTTGTAGGTCTAAACCCACCCATTCTCACAGCTTTACGAATTTATTTGTTCAACTCCTATTTACAATCATGGTCCTCATCATCAATGGTGTTGATGTCGAAGACTTCTCTCCACCTCCCATCGGCCCCATCCCCGCCCATTACGGTCCCTACTCCGCGGCATCCCCAAACCGAACCGCGCGCACCCCATTCATACATGCAGCGCTCCGTCTTCGGGGATGACCCCTTCGAATTCCGGGCGGTTGATCCCTCCACCGTGGAGCAGCCCATTGGGCCTCTAGAGACCGCCCCAGGAGTACTGGCGCCCACAGTTACCGGCCGACCGGCCGCTAAGCCTTCACCGCAACCTGCCGCCGAATCCTGGGACCACTTCCTCCACCGCCTTGCGCTTGCAACAACCAAGGATTTGGGCGCGCGCCCCTACCAAATCAGTGATTTTCCTCCTGATTGCCCACCGCGGTCTGTAGAACCTGATTATTCCCACCTCTTGTTGTCGAGAAATTCAGTGGAGACTGTACACCCGCAGTCACAATCTACGGCTGAAGAGCCTGCCGCTAGTGATGCGCCACCTTCGACAGGAGAGGAGCTATCTTTCTCCGCTATTCCGATGGCGCCGGCGTCTAGCGTCGTCGAAGTGCGTGCTGCATCTCATTCCTCAGCGAGCATTGCACAGGCGACGATATCGGATCGGCTTTTGGGTAGCATCAGTGGGCCAATACGATCCAAGCGAACTGCTCGTGGCAGGTATGTGTTCAATTTCACTCTCGCTATTCCGTGTTTCTCACCGTGAACTTCAGATTTACTAATACACTTCGAAGACTGAAAGGCTTTGCCACCGGGAAATATCCTTCAGAGCGTCTTTCGTTTTCGCAGTATTGAATAATGTCGACTGTTCAAGTAGTCTGCTTCTCTGGAACGTTATGTTGATAC
This sequence comes from Mucidula mucida, assembly GCA_015501055.1. Classification (NCBI taxonomy): domain Eukaryota; kingdom Fungi; phylum Basidiomycota; class Agaricomycetes; order Agaricales; family Physalacriaceae; genus Mucidula; species Mucidula mucida. The sequence continues at coordinate 57,423 of JADNYV010000097.1, forward strand.
CCATGGACATTTGTATATCACTCTAACGCGAATATGACGGCAATGATAATGCGAAGTTTTAGAAATCACAATTGGCTGCAGCGACAGAATCAGAAACAGTTTACAGGCATGTTTTGTCATAAATCCAATGACCCAGCCGCCACCAATGCGCCGAATGTTGAAACGTTCTTGATATTATGCTATACTCTGTGCTCGACTATTCACCTATTAACTGGACAGGGAACGACATGAGCATTGAAAGACTCGAAAATACGTAGAATCGAAAGCAGCAGGGTGTATGCCACAAACATTTTCCGTAGCGTAAAATCTATAGCTAGGGCGCCATTCTGGACATAAGATCGAGCGTGAACGACTCAGAGGACGCGTATAGTTCGTTCATCAGTTTCTGGAGGTAATTCATAGTCGCCTGGTATTGCAGGCGTGCTTTTGAAGAGAAGATAGCGGGCGTGTCAACACGTTGGGGGTGGCGCAATGAAATTAATACAGCGTATATCTCTCTATCTCTAGCGTGACTGAGGGTGGCTTGCTGCTCTGGATGCTGTGGACAGTAAAGTTAACATGATGGTGCAGTCGAGAAAGCGCCTGTCCGGCCCGAGTATCCGACACTCCTTCTTCCTTCCACCAATTCACATACCGCTCTGCCGTTGTTCTCCCTTACCAAGCACCTGGTATATCCCGGGATATCCCTCCAGTCAATTCGTTCTGTGACTCCAGACTGGATCTGGCGTGCTTTGATTATGGTGGAAGTGTCGTTGATTGGAGGTGCAGTTGGTTGATTGGAGGCGCGTTGTTGTGTTACAGCCACGTCGTGGACTCCCATGGAGGAACATCTAGCGCGCACACCGGAAGATGGCGCATTCCCCGGGGATGCAGTGTCCTTTTCCTACACCCAACTGGATCCCTCGCACAGTATGAATCCAGGGAGCGATATGTCAGGCACTCCGCGTCCTGTGAAAATCCGAATACCCAAAGCCGCCACCTCGGCCTTGCGCTTGGGCGCAGCATTTACAGTGGGATCGCCCTTTTCTTCTCCTTCTGCACGTCTTTGAGAGCCTTCCAAACGACGCGAGAGCCCATTTCGCGTGGGTCGATGCGACCTGCCAGTCAAGTCGGCGCGTTTCTTGTCTCTGCGAGGTCGGCGGTCAACACCAGCGAAGAAATGTAGTCATGAATATGTTGGGAAAGATCCCGTTTGCCGGCTCCGTGCGTGGTAGTGGTCGTCACCGACTTTCAAGGCGGAAAAAATTCCAAACTGCCTTTTCTGTACCGATCGTTTGGCTGCTTTGACTCGCAGCGTCAACGCGCATGCTGCTTGTACTTGAGCATACTAGCACAGTGCATTGCCGACCGTAAATAAAAGTAAGCAGATGCAAAAAGTACGTTGAATAATCTGTACTTACGAGTTTCTGATAGCCTAGCTATCCCTAATCGACGGACAACACTGTCAGGCATTAGCAGCAGTCGCAGTGACCAAGCCGACGATAAGGTGCTTCACATATAGCATAGAGTGCACTTTAGTCTGATTGAGAAGCTTTAGCATTATGATCAACAAGGAGGGAAATCCATGATGGCAAGTACCGAATAGAAACATGGCTTACACATGTCGAAATATGGCATCCGAACGCTACCGCTACGATAAAAGAGTCCGCTATTCTGAGGAAGACTGTGCCCTTTGCGGTGTCGATACCTGCACATAACAGTCTTTCGTACGTGTTCTTGAACAAGCTGAGAGCTCCCGCGCGTGGCAAGGAAACGCAGCTGATCAAAGAGTTGCTAGATTCTCGCTCTTTCAGTACTTATCAATTCATCTCCTGCTTTGGACCCAGGACAGCACACACAAAGGATAATAAAGCATCTTGGTATTATTAGATTAACATGGTATACAATATCAAGAGAAATTAATAGTCAGCAGAAGACTTGCACACAGACTCGCGAAATCTTTCTGCCCATCTTCATCGGCCTAAAAGCCTTCCTCTTCTTTGACGGCAGCTCTTCAACAAACGGCGATACCTCGACAGAAGGCCTCTTCTAGGAAATCGCACTCCTCGGGGACCAGGGAGCACAAATTTTTAACAAGCGGGGAGAGCTCTGTGACATCGTCCCCCGGTAAAAGGCGCTGCTGTCTTGCGACGCAGTCCGCCGAATTACGCCTGGCTCTCTTGATGGCCGCTTTAACATATGTAGAAGTGGTGTCCGATACAGGTGAGAAGGATGATACGGTTGACGTAGTGAAAGGGACGAGACGGCAGTAAAGCTTCTGCGCGCCAAGGGCCGTATCTCCTTCTGAGTCGTCTTTGCGAGTAGGGATCGGGATTCTTCTCGATGAATGGATAGGAGGAAACAGACTTACCGGAAGAGAGTCTGTGTTTACGCTTTATTTCGGGTTCGACCAAGGTTGAGACTGAATCGATTGAGATATCCGACGTCTCCGTGGCCACAGTGTCTACAGACGAGCGCCGCGAGCGACGTTGGCTGTAGGTAGGTGTCGATGTACGACGAAACTCGGGGGCAGGAGGGGAGAGCGATGGGAAGAGCTTGTATGCAACTATAACAGCGAGACTCTAGAAGGCGCATTAGAGAAGAAAAGGGATACGCGATATGAACGTACGGCTGTGACGCCGGCTGAACTTTGAAAAACACCAACTGTCAGTGAGGTGCAGGAGGAGGAAGTAGAGTGATAGTAGACACGAGACGACATTGTGGTGATGGTTCAAATTTGGCGCAATACATTGCTGGGAGGAGGATTCTATACCGACAGCGTCAATGAAACTGTCTCTCTTGATCGACCAGTAGGGCAAAGGGTCTGCTGAATCCCACAACTAAGAGTCTCAACCAAGAGTCTTCAAACCCTCGGAAAGTATCCTGAGAAGCTACCCCTCGTCTGTGCTACGGCGCAGCTGATATGCAGACGATGTTTCAGAAGAACAGTTCAACATACGCCCAAGGATCGATGGCACCGGCGATCGCAGCTCCGTGGAGACTTTCTCGTTAATTCCGATGCAGTGCTAGTTCAGACACCGGGAGCTGGCCAAGTCTCAGCTCGACGTCAGGATGTAGAGGTCCGCGACGCGCCGACCAACGTTGTCTCGTTATCGTGTAAGGGCGGTGCAGATATGGCGGTACCTTCGCGGTTCGGTGCCCAGCTCAAACCGACCAACGCGCAGTCTAGATGAGTTTGGAGGCTAAATGAGAATATTCAAGCAACAAAGCAATTGATTTTAAATAAAACACATACGCACGCAACAACTTGGACCAGAAACGCGTGATTTACAGCAAGTTAATCGGGTTTAATCCTTTGGATTACACAAGGCTAATATGAGGTAATCCCCTCGCCATCGGCATAAAAAACTCTCACTCAACGATTCTTCTACCTAGGTTCGCTAGGTCGCAAAGAAGTGTCGATGGTCATTACCCGTCGGGTCTCAAAATGCACCAGGTGAGTTTTATCTCTTACCCTCGGTACCATCATTATGCTCACCCCGTGCAGCATGCCCACGGCGTGGTCCTCGACCGTACTTTTGCTCTCCTTGCAGCCTGCCCACGGCGTCGCCCTCGGCTTCACTCTCACTCACATTATATTCGCCTGCTACAATACACGCCAGTTAGCATGGACGCTCACTCTGTTGTGGCACGGACTTAGTTTACTTTTCCCACGCCTGGCGAGTACTCAAGGCTGCGCGGAACGTCTCAGTTCCCTCAGCTCTTACGGGTCACTCGCCAGGTCAGTGGAACTTCACATCTCTTATTTCTTGTAGCTCACGTAGCCCAGCTAGCTATTTCTCGTCAACAAAGAATTCAAATTCCATCTATCGCATCAAAATTCAAGGACATGTCCAGAAATGCCGAAAACAGTGGAAACATCGAAGTCCCGGCACTCCCAGTCAACACCCTACAAGAAGGGGAGTACACCACTGCTGTCGAGAATAGCATCAGAATCATCATTCGCCGATACGGCGAGAAAACCGCCTCCAAGGCGGAAATTCAAGCCACCATGTCCGCCTACATGGAACAAGTCGCCCGAGCAGGTGTCTACACATTCGACGCCCAGCGAGATCTCATCCCCTGGTACGAAACACTTGATGCAGAGGTTATCCGACTCGACGGAGCCGCAAAGCGAGGCCAGCGAGATGATGATGACGACGATGACCCCGACGAGGAAGAAGGGCGAGACAAGGAAGAAGGGCAGAACAAGCGTCCCAAGCGACCAAGAGACCGCACCTCAGCAGGTTCTGACCTTAGCTCAGAGGATGAGCGACCTCCCAAAGACAAACGCGAGCGGAAAAAACCTCGCAACATCACCGGAGACGAGAGTGAGAGCGACCAAGATCAAGCCAAATTTGGATGGGCCCCCGATGCACTCATCAGAGAGATTGCCCTCACTCCCGAGCAGCAAGTCATCCGCGACGCCGTCCGAAACCACACCAAAGACCTCAAAACTGCCATGCGCAGTCTTAAGCACACCGGCGTCGCGCCACTCTTCCCAGATGCTCTTTGGAAGAAAATCCTCCTCGATGAAACCGTTGATTTCGACGAAATCAACTCCTTCTTCTTCTCCACCAAACTCGCACTCGACACAGTCCCTATTGGCGCGTTTGAATCCGCGCTTCACCAAGCCTTGGGACGCCGCCCGGAAAGAAAGACAGTTAGCTCTGCAATTGTCTGGTTTCGCTGCTTTGATAAATACAGCGAAGCAGTCGAGACGGTCTTCCCATCCAGACGTCGCGAACTCCGTGCGTGGCGCGAGCACATCAGTGACCTCTTCACAGTCAAGGTCGGAGAATTTGAGCCCCGCATCATTGCCTATGACATCGCCGCTCGTAAAGTCATCGCCTCCAACCCAGGTATCCTCTTCAGCGACTGGTCCCACCCTGAGCTCGCCAAACTCCAAAAAGCCTTCATCGAAGCTGGTGGAATCAAATTCAACGACCTTGGAGGTAGCGGCGAGGGTGAACCAGCTGAATCCAGTCGTAGTGGAAAATTGCGAACATCCAAGAAACAGAAGGAGATCTGTCAAAACTGGAATGAAGGACGATGTCCGCGCGATCCCTGCCCTCGTCGACACATTTGCATCACTTGCAGCGGACCACACGTCTCCAGCGCCTGCAACACAAAAAGCGCTTGAGAAACCCACGTCATCCTCCTTCCTATCGAATGTTTGGCGTGCCGCGTACTTATTTGTTGGTGGTCCCGATGATGATGATGGAGATGAGGAAGACGACAAAGTGGAAGTTGAACAACCAGCAAGTTACCTCCCGAGATACTTGCGCGGCTTTGGCTGGCGAGTTCTTTCCCCGCGAGGTAGCCGTACCGCCTGGTATACTGAAATTGATGAACCACTCCCTCATCCTCCTCTGCGTGAGTATAAGTCAACGGCCATGAAAACCATCCATGATAATCCGCACCTGTTCAACGTCTCAACGCCAGTTAACGTTGATCGCCTCGCAAGCCTCCTCACAGTTCATCCCAACCAACCCTTCGTGAAATCAGTCCTTCGCTTGCTCCGCATCGGGTTCTGGCCCTGGGCAGATACGAATCCTACGGATGATTTTCCTGAGACTTGGGATCACGCTTGGGCAAACATCCCTTCCGCGACTGAGCAGCAGTTCATCCTCACTCAGTGCGAAGAAGAGGTCGCGAACGGTCATCACTCACCCGCGTTCGGCCCCGACCTTCTGCCAGGCATGTATTCCACACCAAACATCGCTGTACCAAAACCCCACTCTGAAGACCTTCGACTTGTGGCAAATCAGTCTGCCGGGGAGTACTGTCAAAATAACATGATCGACAAGTCCCAGACTAAAGGCGCTCGCCTAGACTCCCTCCTGGTCTTCATCCCGCTTATCCTCATGTTCGTCAAGCTTCATCCTGGTAAACGTTTCCTCCTATGGAAATCGGACGTCGCAGGCGCTTTTCGTGTCATCCCAATGCATCCACTGTGGCAAATTAAGCAGATCGTCACTGCCAACATCCTGTCCATGGCGGAGGGTGGTGGTAAAGGCGAATCAGCAACGTGGCTCCGTTACGTTGACTGGCGCGCGTGCTTTGGAAGCCGTGCCTCACCACGCGCTTGGGCTTCTTTGATGGGCCTAGTGGTCTGGATCGCCGTCTGCATTCTCCACATGATATTCCTGTGCTGTTACGTCGACGACTGTTTCAGCATAGGCTTGGTCGACGACATGCTCTGGTACGAGCCTTACCAGCAGTCCTTTCCCACAAATCAGACTAGGCTTCTCCACTTGTGGGATTGGTTGGGCATCCCCCATAAACTTAAGAAGCAGGTCTGGGGAGAAGTTCTTGTCATCATTGGTTTCCTGATTGACCCGAACAAACTCACGGCCACGTTGCCCGAGGATTCAAAGACTGACCTGATCACCAACATCCGTTCCTTCGCCAGCCGCCGTCGCCGTACGCTTCATGAGTTCGAGCAACTCGCTGGTTGGATGAATTGGTCGCTCAACGTTTATCCTCTCTTCAAACCGGCACTCTGCAACCTCTACGCAAAAATGGATGGCAAATCTCGCACACATGTGACCATCCACCTTAACAAACCCCTCGTCCAGGAACTGCTCTGGTTCGCAGACCATGTCGAGGCATCGTCTGGCATGTTGTTCTTTGCAAAATTAGACTGGAACCCCCATACCGAGGCCCACCTCACCATTTTCTGCGACGCGTCACTCACGGGCATGGGTTTTTGGGTCAGAGACCTCCACCTGGGATTCACCTGTCCCGTTGACGGAGAGTGCATGAGAGACCGCATTTTCTTTTGGGAAGCATTGTGTGTTCTCGCCGCCTTGAAATGGTACGCTGACTCTGGGCTCGCCTTCTTCGCGACACCCAGAAGTCCTGCACGCCTCACCATTGTCACTGACAACACCAACACTGTCAACATCTTCGACACCCTCCGCGCACTCCCAGAGTACAATGCCATCCTCTGCGCCGCCGTCGACATCCGCGTACAGCACAACATTGACCTTCGCGTCCTCCACATCCCCGGGGAGCGCAACATCGTCGCCGACGCTCTCTCCCGGGACAACATCCCCACCGCAATGCTCCATGCACCTCTTCTCACGCTGGACACCTTTAAACCCCCTCAATTGACGCTGGGGGCGCACAAAAAATGAACATCTCATCCGGTCGCGCTTCCAGGCAGCGCCAGCGCCTGCCCTGGTCACGCGAGAGGCTCGTCCACGAACGGGCAATTGCACTCGGCCTCGCAATTGACGCATCATCGAGCGGCACTTACGATTCCGGCTTGAACTCATACATCGCCTTTTGTAATCTTCACAACATGCCCATAACCCCCACACCCGACACACTGTCCTTCTTCACCGTCTACATGTCCGCCCATATCAATCCGCGGTCCGTTGGCACATACCTTTCTGGCATCTGCAACAAACTCGAGCCCTACTTCCCCGAAGTACGCGCCAACCGCACCTCACTCCTCGTCAAGCGATCCTTGGCCGGCTCCCTCAAGAGGCATGGCACCCCTACAAAGAGGAAGCTGCCACTTGCCCGCGCCCACCTGCATACAGCCATCTCTTCCCTCACTGACAGATCCTCCCATGACGACCTCCTCTTCGTTGCAATGCTGTGTACCGGGTTCTGTGGATTGTTGCGCCTCGGCGAACTCTCCGTCCCGGACAACAAAAACATTCGCGACTATCGGAAATGCACCACCCTGGCATCTGTCTCCTGGACCGACGATGGCTACGGCTTCGACCTACCGTATCACAAGGCCGACCGTTTCTTTGAGGGAAACAAAATCAAAATCGTGCGACGAGGCTCTCTCCACCCGGCGCCCATCTTCCAGCGTTATCTCGCGTCTCGCAAACGCATCTCCAGAATCAACCCATACCTCTGGATTACTTCCCGGAACTCTGTACCCTCACGTACCTGGTTCATGACGCGCCTTAGGCGGTTGGAACCTGATAAGAGTTTCGCCGGACAGTCCATGCGCGCTGGCGGCGCGACCGCAATGGCAGAGGACGGCTGTGCTCCTCATCTCATCCAGGCAGCTGGTCGATGGTCTTCAGACACCTTCCAGATCTACATCAGGAAGAACCCCGTCCTGCTTCAGGCCATGCTCTTCCACGGCCGCGACGACGATTGATCCCATCTTCAATCTCATGCACCACAAACACACACACCTTCGGTCATTTTCTTCTCCCACGTAGCCATTTAGGACTCTCAATCGCACACGCGGCCTCCGTGGTTTTACGGGGGTCGGCTATTTGGCTATACACATCATCGTGGACTCCTCAGATTGGTGACAATATAGCTGGCGATTTCTGAACAAAAGTCGCCGCGCATTTTCTTCGACCTAGCAGCACGTCAAAAAACATCCCATATGGACGGCCCAGAAAAATCTAGTGCGGAAAAGCAAAGTTGCTACCATTGTCGCGACATTATTCACGCACTAGCCGCAGTGATCCGCGTTCGAGGAGACCATTGAAAGTCACCCGAGTGGTAGGCAGATGGTACGTCTATGAATATGATGTAGACCTTACATAGTGACTGCTCCATCGGGGGTGATGAAGTATGCGGTTGAGTCGATGGCGAACCCGGTCTGTGATTCCATGGTAGATTCCAGTGACACCCACAAGGGTTCCCATTACAGAAACACCGGGCTCTCAATCGAGTAAAGACGGCATGCACTTGCTAGATGAGTTTTAGAGACGCAGCGATGAAGGATCAGAGCAAGCGTGCCGCAGACTGCGTTTACCCGGCTTCTATTACTTACCTCCAACTTGTATTTTCACGGTCAAGCCTCTATCAATGGGCACTTACACCGGTACTCGTTCGCCGTCGGCAAAACACCCTCTCGCTTCTTTGCAGCACAATGTCTAGTTGCGCTCTTATAGATGGTCCTACCACTGATCGTTTTTGAAATCAATTGTCGCCACTCGTCTTCAAAGTCCACCGGAGATATCTTCTTTCTCCACTGGCAGATCCAATGTGGACCGAGCTCTCGGCGGCATCGTCTCACCGGTATATAACTGAGACGCACAGGATTCATGTCTGGTCTATCACTTCTCAACGATCGAACTCAAACCTAGACACTAGGATTGCTATAAGAACCTAGTCGCGAGACTCAGTTATACCTAAACCCCCCCAATTCTCACAACTTTACAAGTTTAACGGCAACTCATATTTGCCATCATGGTCCTCATCAGCAAAGGTGTCAATGTTGAAGCCGTCTCCCCTCCTCCCAGCGGCCCCATCCCCGCCGACTACGTTTCCTTACTTCGCGGCATCCCCAACACCGAACCGCGCGCACCTCATTCATACATGCAGCGCTCCGTCTTCGGTGATGAGCCCTTCGAATTCCAGACTATTGATCCCTCCGCCGTCGATCAGCCCATTGGGCCTCTGGAGACCGCCCCAGGAGTTCTGGCGCCCACAGTTACCGGTCGACCGGCTGCTAAGCCTTCATCGCAACCTGTCGCCGAACCTTGGGACCACTTCCTCTACCGCCTTGCGCTTGCAACAACCAAGGATTTGGGCGCGCGCCCCCACCAAATCAGTGACTTTCCTCCCGACTACCCACCGCGGTCTGTCCAACCTGAATACTCTCACCTCTTGTCGTCGAGAGATTCAGTGGAGACTGCACACCCGCAGTCTCAATCTACGGTTGAAGAGTCTGTGGCCGTTGATGTGCCACCTTCGTCAGTGGATAAGCTTTCTTTCTCCGCTATACCGATGGCGCCAGCTTCTAGGCGGCGTTCGAGCGTCGTTGAAGTGCGGGCTGAACGTCAGTTGTCAGTGAAGATCGCTCAGGCGACGAAACCAGCTCGGCTTTTGGGTAGCATCAGTGGGCCGATACGGTCCAAGCGAACTGCCCGTGGCAGGTAAGTGTAACTATTCACTAAACCAATCTCTCTTTACTCACGACACGCTGCAGACTCACTAATACACTTCGAAGACTGAAAGGCTTTACCACCGGGAAATATCCTTCAGAGCGTCTTTCGATTTCGCAGTATTGAGTAGGTCGATTATGGAAAAATAGTCTGCTTCTCTGGGACGTTATGTTAATACCCATGGTCATTTATATCTCACTTTAACGCGGATAAGAAGGCACTGGAAATCACAATTAGCTACACTGTGCAGCGACAGAACCAGCCGCCATTAAGGCACTGAGTGTTGGAACGTTCTACTATACCCTCTTCTCGATTATTCACGTGTGATGTTTTTGAACAAGGAGGTAACCGCACAACATGATCAGGGCATCAAAAGATTCGAAAATCCGTACTTGGCACACACTTTATCAAAAGCAGCGGGGTATATAAAAACGTTGTCTGTACAGCGAGAGCACCATTATGGACAGACCATCGAGAGTGAACAACTCAGAGGATGCGTATAGTAGTTCGTTCAGTAGTTTCTTCAAGCAGGTAATTCATAGTCGCGGCCATAAGGGGATTGTAGACGTGCTTTTGAGAGGATAACAGGCGTGTAAACACAGTGGAGGTGACGCGTTTAAAGTGTTACAGCGTATAGTTCAATCCCTAGCGCATGACTGAGGGTGGCTGGGTGATGGGGACAGTCAAGTCAACATTGGCCCGAGTATCCGACACTTCTTCTTTCCTTCCACCATTCCCTACCGTTTAGTAAACAACATGTTGCTTTCCTTCCACCATTCCCTACCGTTTAGTAAACAACATGTTGCGTACATCTTCCCTTGCCAAGCACCTGATATATACCCCTTCACACAATTCATTCTGCAACTCCAGACTGGAATATGATGTGTTTTGATTACGGTGGAATATGTCGGATGGCTGGAGGACAACCTAGTAGCGCTACAATTCACAAATGCCCTTGGAGCTGTCGCTAGTGCGCCCCCGCTTGTTTGTGTCATCATATTCTATTCTTGGGTCCGGGTCATCGCAGGTATACTGTAGCGTTTCGACTGCAAATTCACATAACGGGTTACGGGGGTCTTTGAAGTGAAGCTATATATACATCATAACGGGTCACGGACCACTTTGGTCAGGCACGAGCCTCCAAATAAGGAAATTTCAGGTCCCGCTATAAGCGGAACTGTCCAAAAAAGGCAATTTAAGGGTCTGTGAAGCTGTTCGCTGTAACTTCAGACCATAATGGGTCACAGGCTGTGAAGTTACGGTTGAAACGCTACAGTACATGAGTGACTTACATATGTAGTAGTCCGGCCAGGGAGTACACAATACTCCTGCATTTTGTCGCGTCTCTATTTCCAGTCACCTTCCGTGGTTGAATTCGCCTGATGCGGACAGTGTCTCTGTAGAATTCAAGCAGAAAAGTGCTGCATAAGCTGCGCCCAGTACCCCCGCAACCGCGGCCAGCTGCACGTTCTCGGCGTGATCAGATACTGCTTCTGTTGTTGGCAACAAGTCCTAGTCAGGTCTGGTAGGTGACAATGAGCGAACACAAGGTATTTTCTCATTGTATACTCAGTTGCTTATATCCGTGTTATGAGACCTTCTGATTACCTGCCAACTGAACATGTGCATATACGCCTTGTACACGCCATCTTTTGCATCGGTAAGATTCTCAACACCAGATTACGGATTAATGATTTCTCTCAAGGTATATATGACCCTAATCCCATCGTTGTTCACGAGATGCTCATAAATATATAACAGGTCAATGAGGTTGTCCAGGCCGATAGGAGAACTACAGTCGGACATGATCTCACGCATTGTTCGGCCTGCACGACTGGTGACCATAACGGAGCTTATAAAGGACTGCGCCTTAATATTGGCGCCCAGCACGACATAACAGACACAGCCTTGTCCATTCGGCAAGTCTTCTCTGTCATTCCTCCCACCACCATGGACGACTTTTCGAACGATATATCACTCTCATACTACTCCCAACCCATGGTGTCGTGGACTCCCATGGAGGAACCTTCAACGCGCACACTGGAAGATTGCGCATTCTCCGAGGATCCAGTGTCCTTCTCCTCCACCCAGCTGATTCCCTCGCATAGCATGAATCTATATCCTTCCCTCCCCATAAGTGCCGAGCGCACACTGGAATATGCTCCGTTCCCGCAGAATGCGCTAATCTTCCCTCCTAGTAATGGCTTTCCAGCGGGGGATCCGGTGCGGGAGGTGGAGGACGACGAGCCGGCGCCAGCGGATATGGATAGAGACACCGAGAAGATGGATCCGGAAGATCCTCCGCTTCCTGCAGATGCGGCGCGCTGGATATCCATGCCGCCCGCCCAGTTTGACAGGGAATATCCAGGCGGGAATCCGTTTGTCATTAAGGAGCTCAACTTTTGCTGGGCAGAGGATCCTGAGAATACTACGCGCGCGATCAGTTGGATATGCATCATCTTCTGGACTGTGGAACATGCTCTCTTCCCTCACCTACAAGTAATTCGGGACATACATTGTGACATAACCTGGGGCGTCCTGGCCGATCTTTTCGAGGACGGGAAGTTTTGGTCATGGCTTGACGGCGACGAAGAGAAGTGCGCCAGTGTGCAGTCAGGTCGAGAGCAGTGGGTTGAAGATCTCTTTGAAGGGTCTTTCGAATACGTGAAACGAAAACTTTCACGCTCATCATTACGGCTACAAACACCTCTTATATACACTTGGTCCAGTTTTCGGGAGCGAGTATGCAAAGCCTCGTTCGCAATGCGACTTTCCATCATAACCTGAGCGGTATTTACATCTGTGTCCGTCAGAGAAGCGGGTTGGGTGAGGGGGCGTGCTGATTGGACTCGCTGGGGGCTTGTTAGCAATGCATGGAACCGTCATTGTCCGTCAACCTCGACCTGCTCGGAGATGAATTTCGGCATGGTCACTTCAAAGTTGCATTCATGGATACTCTTCGATACCATGGCCATTCATGCTATTCTTCTATTGACAAGGACTTGAAGAAGTCACTGAAGCACTGGTTACACTTGCAGTCTTTCCTTCGGTCCGCGCCCTCAGGTATTGATGTCTCTATGATGATGTTTGTTCACCCCGATTGCGCGCGGGGTTTAGGTTGTCGGCGATGCGACAAACTGTATGTTCATTTTCTTTCTCAAAGCATAGCATATCAACTTTCAGATGTGACTTCTAAGATCAGAACTCTACACTGGTATTTACAATGCTGATTACGTCGGGCCCTCACTATCTCTCGTTGCTCTTAACGAATGGCGGGTACATTTTGACATTGATATAACGGCATGGCTGAGTATTCTTGCGCTGGGCGTTTCTCGTGGCATAATTTCGGATGCTGTCGTCACAAAGATACATGATGAAATTGATACGCTCCGCAAGACAGTGACATCTTCCGCTCCCAGTCTACTTTTAAACGCTGTTTTGATTTCGACTTCCAGCCTTGGGTAAACAGACTTCCTGTATTCCTGCAATACTCAGTTGTAACCTGCTCTGAAACTCAATGGAGAGAAGTAGAGCATGCTGTCTGTATGGGAAATCAACACGAATTGGGTCTTCCCTCTCCACTGGATTCAACAACGGACATCGGACTCACAGTGCTGGTTACTGCCATTTTCCTATTTATGTTGGAACACTCTTCTCAGTTGCCAACACCACTCAAATACCAGCGCCACTGCTTCTGGATGAAGTACAGGTTATACGGAGTGTTTGACAACCATGTATATCCTACCCACATATCTGCATTGGTAGGGGCATTCTGCGATGCCACTTTCAACTCGTCAACTGTCTTAGCTCACACATGTTGTGAATTTTGATGGGATAAACACAATCTGAAGCATCAACAATGCTATGCTGCAGCCTACCTTTTGCTTCATCCCGAATGCACGGTTGTATCATTCCTTGAACCTCTTTCACGCCCAGCAGCATTTCATGCATACATTGACCACTACAACCACTGTGTTGAGAACTGTTTTTGAAAGTGCATCAAATGCCAGGAACTTCCCGAAGTGGAACCTCTTGCTATTCCGGCCAACAATGGTACCCATTTCCCTATGGTGCGCAACTATCAAGAAATTACTGCAGCAGCACTCAGTTTATACATACTTAGTCTGGCAATGGAACGGTGTCACTCAAATCATTGACTGTTCCGCATCTGCATAATCTCGAGCCCGAGGAAATGGAAGACATCATGAGCAATATTCCACTTGCCGAGCTCGAGGACAAGGGTGATATTGTAGGATTATTTTCTTCTTTCAAGTACTTTCCTTGATCCTTAGTCTGCTTTAGGTACCGAGAGCTGTAGTCGCGCCTCCCGCCTCCGCTGTATTACAAGTAACGACTCATATTTTTGTTGTGCTCGGAAAACTAAAATACACTGCAGATACCAGCACAATCTGGCCGTTCTCGGGAAACAACCCTGTCCAAAGACATTGTACTACCCAAGTTGAAAGACCACTTTGCCAAACTCCTCGGTGCGCGCCTCAAACTGAATGTCTGATGTGTACTTACTGACATGGTGCAGCCCAGCACAATATACCTATTCAGAAAACCAACCTCGGCGCGTCCCGGCTTCCCTGGTGTACTCTTCCCAAATTGCTCAAGATTCATCATCTTGAGATTGCAGGATGGCCTCAAGATCTACCACTACCGGACACAACTGGGAAGCACAACACGAAAGGGATCATGGGGCTTACCGCAAAGGATGCCAGGTGCCTGTACGAAACACTCCCCGGTATTTCGTTCCGCCCCACGGACAAGGCGCGCGCACGACCAAGGGAGGAGGAAAGCGACAACAATATAGAAATCTGGCCGACGAAGAAGGCAAAAGAAAAGGGAAAGGCACCGGCAGAGGGTGAGAAGAAGAAGTTTCGGGTGACCGATGTGCAGATGGTAATCCCTGGAATTCGCGTCGGGAAGTTTGATTAGTCCATGATATACCTGCGCAACAATGGTATACAATAATCCAGTAAATGAAATATACGGGCCATGTCCAAGGCTCTTCAGAGCCCTAGAAATCAAAAGGGTGTTTTCGAAGAGCAGAGAAGTATCCATGATCTTAACAAAGAAAGCAGCGGTGCATTTGACGAGTCTTGCAGAGACGCGTCTGATCCAGGTTTGCTGAAAAGGTAATCCAACATGGCATCCAGCGCAATTCGCATCCTGAATCAAATATTTTGAGCAGTACACATTGAACATTCAACACTGAACAACTATGAAACCTGTAAGCTTGGTGCTCAGCATCAATGATCCAAAAGAATGTTGAACATTTGTATTGGCCTGGTATTGACGGAGGGAAATGTGTTTCGGCTCCGGGTTGTGACTCCGAGAAGCATTTCAGTCTTTTGCTGAGGTTTGGTCCTCCACCATCATGTACATATTCTTTCAACATCAATGGGTCGTCTCCATCCGCGCTCTTTGTGCGTGCTCCCGCACGTCTGTTCCCAGAACAACTTGTGCCAGTTTTCATCAACTATGCTGAGTCTTATTTCAGCCCGTTAGTTGTTACTTCACCAAGGCATACCTGATTGCACTCAAAACACGGTAGCGAGCGACGGGGAAAGTGCCAACAGATATATAACGAGACATCGCTTCACGGTCCTGCCCCTAATCATAACAAACTTTTAAAACCAATTGTCGCCACTCGTCCTCACAGTCCACCTGTTATGAATCACCATATTTTCACATTTTCAATCTTATCATATCTTATCGGGGGGCTTGTCTTATCAACCAACGGACTGTTTCATCATCTGTTTTGTCACCAATCATACTCCTTTTCATTACCGAAGCCGTACTCATGTCGGACACACACCCAACACATGGATGACATCATACATGCCGATACCTCATGGACTCCCTATTGTATACACACCGCCGACACTCGTAGCACACATGGTTGTTTCAGTATTATTACTTACATGCAGTTACCACTTGTATTTAATGGTTTCACGGACTAGTAGCATACAACACTGGGTCAAGGGCGTGGAGCATCCATAGTGGAAACGTGTATGGACAAGGAGTCCCAAACACAGACTTACTAGTATATAAGCAGTAGTGTAGTATCATTGTACTTTAGTTCCGATCTCGTTTATACACCTGGCCTAGCCTAGTTCTACGAATGTGAACACTTTCTTCCCTTGAGTCTCTCCGTGGTACCTGGTTTAGTCTTGTGGCTATAGTCAGTCGCTAACAGAAGATCAGAACTACTTTCTACCACCTACCACACATCCCTGATCATCGATCAGCACTTCACTGTTTGATCATCACACATTCCCCATCCCCTTTCCTGTTTACAGATCGACGGATTCCTAATTCCAGCGCACGTCCGCATACATGTGTAGTGGTCCCAGTAGCGCCGGCTAACAGTTAGAGATAACTGCCTCGGGTGCTGGAAGTAGCCGCTCTCACGAGAACAAACTTTTGGCAGTTGCACTTCAGTGGGCGCTGTTTACGGGTCAACCCCCGTTCCCAGGAAAACTTCGGCTTACCTCACACCAGAGGGACGTTGGCTGGGCAATTGCGAACTTGTGACGAGCTCTTGGGCTCCGTAGATACGTAGTCAGTAGTCGGTAAAATAGTGTAGACAGTTACGATACCTACCTACTTTACTTACATTACAATACACACCATCATTCCCCACCCTACCAAGTCCTGGATTCTATTTCAGATCTAGGCGACTCCTCCTTATTCATCCAAACCTCTATTCCCTCACCCGTTTCATCAAGATCCGCATCTCCCATATCCCCACTTTCACCCTTTAACTCTCCGATCCTATCACCCCAATTCATCATGTCCAACGAAGCACCCGAAACCGTTCCTCACACACCCGCTCATCATGCCGAGGTCAAAACCAAAGGCCGATCCCTTGTCAACAAGCCTTACGACTATGACGGGGACAAGTCCAAGTACAAGAGCTGGTGGCGATCGATGTTCACATACATCCGTGACAAGAAGAACAACCTCACATCTGACTCCGAAAGGATCGATGTTGTTCTCTCCTACATCTGAGGAGATCATGTAGATGCATGGGTCCAGAACTACTCGGACCAAAACTTCGAGG
The DNA here is from genome assembly GCA_015501055.1 of Mucidula mucida. NCBI lineage: Eukaryota > Fungi > Basidiomycota > Agaricomycetes > Agaricales > Physalacriaceae > Mucidula > Mucidula mucida. The sequence goes on from JADNYV010000097.1 coordinate 74,352, forward strand.
AGGAAGAAGAGGAATGGACAGTCTCTTGGACGGAGTTCAAGGAACATTTGAAGAAGCAATTTGTGGATTCCAACCTCGCGCAAGACGCGCAAGACCAGATCGAGCGGTTGCGCCAGGGGCAAGACACCGCTCAAGATTTCTTCCAGAAGTTTGAGGTTCTGCTCACTCAGGCAGAATATTCGAAGGATGACACATTTGTTGTGCGACTTCTCGTGACCAACGTCAACGAGAAGATAATTGATCAGATCTATGGCAGCCGAGACGGGTTGCCAGAGAAGTACAAGGATTGGAAGGCACAGATCATTCAGATCGATCAGCTGTGGAGAAGGCGGACGGCGACCCGGCCCCTAGCTCCGCAGGCGGCTACATCGAGAGCCAATCCTACGAACCCACCCCCGACGCCAATCACACGACAAGATGCCACCGGTGTTACCTATGGAGGAACCGGCAGGCCAATGGACATCAACAACGCACGTCGAAGAGGACTTTGCTTCAGCTGTGGCAAACATGGCCACGTCAGCAGGTTCTGTCCGAAGAAGGGTTGACCCCAGACAATTCGGGGGCTATGGACCGAAATGAACAACGAGGAAAAGAAGAAGTTGGCCGAAGAGTTGGGTTTCGCGAAGCTCCCGCAGTAGACGCAGTCCTGCCGGAGCAGTCATCAAGGGAAGGGTCGTCAGATGCAGAATTTATTTACAGTACGGGTACTGAAACATCTAAAATATCATCGACGACTTCACCAACAAAACCTACGAAAGAAAGATTTGAGCCAAATACGCCCGAGTGGATCGCACAACGGCTAAGAGAGGATGAAGTGTCGAGAGCAGTGGGAATTCTGAGAGCATGGATGCCGGAGCGGAGAGAAAGAGAAGCGACGGAGGAGAAGGTGATGGCAATCAGAGCGTTGACAAAGGAAGCTGCAGTGGAAGTTGTGACGGAGGTGAAAAAGTCGAGGAAGTACATCCGGGGAACAAAGGGGCAGGACATGAAACTCCGAGTAACCATAGAGAGCGTACACACAGGCTCTGAATGGGAAACAAGTGCCCTTCTTGACAGTGGAGCAACGGGTTCTTGTGTCAATAAAGAATTTGTCGAGAAGAACGGACTCCCAATCAAGGAGTTACCGGTCAAGCTCCCTGTCTACAATGCGGATGGAACCCTAAACGAGGGAGGAGCAATCAAAGGTTTTGTGGAGGTCTGGATGAAGATCGGAGATCACGCCGAAAGATTGAGTTGGCCGTCACCAATCTCGGCAAAACAAGCATCTTTTTGGGTTAGACTGGTTACAATATCACAATCCTGTTAGCGACTGACTAAGCCACGAGACTCAACCAGGTACGTGTTCGTAAGACTAGGCTAGGCCAGGTGTATAAACGAGATCGGAACTAAGGTACAATGATACTACACTACTGCTTATATACTAGTAAGTCTGTGTTTGAGACTCCTTGTCCATACGCGTTTCCACTAGGGATGCTCCACGCCCTTGACCCAGTGTTGTATGCTACTAGTCCGTGAAACCATTAAATACGAGTGGTAACTGCATCTAAGTAATAATACTGAAACAACCATGTGTGCTACGAGTGTCGGCGGTGTGTATACAATAGGGAGTCCATGAGGTATCGGCATGTATGATGTCATCCATGTGTTGGGTGTGTGTCCGACATGAGTACGGCTTCGGTAATGAAAAGGAGTATGATTGGTGACGAAACAGATGATGAAACAGTCCGTTGGTTGATAAGACAAGCCCCCCGATAAGATATGATAAGATTGAAAATGTGAAAATATGGCGATTCATAACATCACCCCCTCCTTAAGGCGCAAGTTCCATTCTGCGCCAGAGTCGCTCCATGAGGGCCGCAGAGGGTAGTGTGACGTCAAGGGGTTTGGTGTCAGGCAGTGGCATGGGTTGGAATAAATGTGATGGGAATTGCAACATGGGGACTTCAATGCGAGCAAGCGCAGGTGGCTTTGGCTTATTCGGGTACTGCTGGTGGAAATCGCGAATAGCTTCGTCAGCATTCTTGAGATTGCATGCCGGTTCCCATGTCTGTTCGTGTGTGCCATAACCCTTCCAGTGAACCTTGTATTGAAAACCCCCGCGGTACTTCCGGGAATTAACCACTTTCTCAACCTCCCATTCCGGTTCGGCTCCTTCCAGCACAGGTGGTGGACGCGTGTCTCGAGGTTGCGTCGGAAATTGCGGCTCATGGTAAGGCGTCAACAGGGCCTCATTGAACACAGGATGAATGCTTTTCCATGTATGAGGAATCTGGAGCTTGTAAGAGCTCGTCCCAACTTTCTTGATCACTTTGAACGGCCCGAAGTGTTTGTCATCAGCTTCTTCATTGGTCGGTCCGTACTGAGATTCGTCCCTTCCAGCCATACTTTGTCGCCTTCCTTGTACTCCACTGCCTCTGTCCGTTTCCTGTCATAAAACCGTTTCATGTCCTCTTTGGCCATCTTCAATGCCGACCCCACTTTGTCCCATGTTTTCCTCATGCCGTTGACACACTCCTGTGCAGTCTCATTTCTCGATGCCGTTTTCGGGGCGGTGCCTTTGTAGGGGTGTCTGCCCATGTCTGCGAAGAACGGAGTGACTTTGGTTGCCGAGTGTACCCGATCATTGTAAACAAATTCGGCAGAGGGTAGCCATTCGTGCCAATTGTTCTGATGGTAGTTGACAAATAACCATAAGAAATGTTCTATCTCTTGGTTCAGCCGTTCCGTCTGCCCATTTGCCTGTGGATGATACACCGTTGTAAAGTTTCCTTGTATGCCCAACAACCGGTACAACTCCTTCATGAAACGCGAGTGGTATTGTGGACCGCGATCATGTATCATCTGGCGTGGTATCCCATGTATGGGGAAAATGCAATCTCGGTAGATGCGGGCCATGCCTTCTGACGTCAGAGTGGTGTGTGTCGGTATGATGTGTAATCACTTTGTGAAATGGTCCACAAACGTGCTGATCGCGTTGTATCCTCCCGATTCCGGCAGCTCTCCAATCATGTCTGTCCCTACTATCTCCCATGGCTCGCTTGGCACATCAATAGGATGAAGAGGTGCAGCCGGCTTTGTGCGATGTGACTTGGTGACCTGGCATTTTTGACAGCCTTCCACATATTCCCGGACGTCTCGGCTGATTCCTGGCCACCAATAGGTACGTGTGATCAGCTCGAGGGTCTTGTATCATCCCGATGCCCTGCAAGCTGTGCGTCATGGTGCATTCCAATAACTCTTCCCCGCAATTCCTTGTCCTTCGGTATGTAAATACGATCTTTCCACATAATAAGTCCATTTTCCTTCTCTTCCCATCCTTTTTCTTTGTTTTCTAATGCTTTTTGTACGTATCTGTCTTTGTTTCCTTTTCTTTGTTTGATTTTGTTAAGTAATTCGTCCTCCGGTGTATCTACTGTATGTAAAGAAAATTGCATTTGTGAAATAAAAAACTCCGGCTTAAGCAAAACAACGTTTTCGTTATCTTTTTCCCCCTTCTCAAGGCCTGTCATCCTTGACAAGGCATCAGCTTTCCCCATCGTCTTGCCCGGCTTGTGAATCATCTGTATGTTATACTCCGCTAACTCTGTAACCCATCTTGCCTGCCTCCGATTCAACTTCTGTGGCTTCCGGAAGTACTGGAGGTTTTGATGATCGGTAAACACCTCCACCGTTTCCTTTGCTCCAAGGAGATATTGTCTCCAGTCGTCAATCGAGTCCATAATAGCCATCATCTCTTTGTCATAGATCTCATAATTGCGCTCTACTTCGTTCAGCGCGCGAGACCGAAAGGCACTGGTCTCCATTTTCCGTCAACCAACTGGGAAAGAACCGCCCCTTTGCATAGTTTGAGGAGTCTGCCTCGACTCGAAACTTGCCGTTGTCGTGTGGTACGATCAGAACGGGTTCTTCCGTCATCCTCCGTTCAACTCCTCAAACGCCTCATGCTGCTCCATGCCCCAAACCCACTCGCCCTTCCCGGTTAGCGATGTCAATGGCTTTGCTACTCCCGCAAATCCCCGGATGAAACGTCGGTAGAAGTTGCAGAAGCCCAGGAATGACTGTACTTCCTTCTTCTTTGTTGGCTCCTTCCATTCCTTCACTACGGCACTTTTGCCGGATCATCTTCACTTCTCCTCCTCCAACAATGACTCCTAAGTAGTCTACAGTATGTGCCTCAAAACTACATTTCTCGGGTTTTAAATACAACTTATTTACTCGTAATATTTCTAATACTCGTCGTACGATATGCCTATGTTCTTCAACGTGTTCGTAAAGATAAGTATGTCATCCAAGTAAACTATAACATGTCCTTCATCGATCAGCTCCTTCAGAATGTGATTCATGAACGATTGGAATGTCGCCGGCGAGTTTGTAAGTCCGAAGAACATGACTGAGGGCTGAACAGGCCTCGGTTTGTTCTAAACGCCGCTTTCCACTCATCACCTTCTTTATCCGGATGTTATTGTAACCCCATCGGACATCCATCTTTGTGAAAACCTTTGCTCCCTCAACTTGTCGATAAGCTCCTGAATCAACGGCAAGGGATATCGGTTCTTGATTGTCATGTCGTTCAACTTCGATAATCCTGTACTGGCCGAAGGCTTCCATCCTTCTTTTTGACAAAGAAGAAGGGTGATGCCATAGGTGAAATTGATGGCCGTATGCGTCCCGTGCGTATGTTTTCCTCCCGGTAACTTGTCAAAGTCCGCCTTGCTAAATACATTGGGGAATTCCTCAATGTAAGGTGCAGCAGCGGATGAAGGCTGTTGTGATCTCAGCTTTTCACCGCTTTTGCGATAGTTGTCCCAGTCCATCCAGAACAAACGCTCTCCCTCTTCCAACTTCTCTTCTATGTCTTCTCCTTCATCTTCCGGCAAGTTATACTCGGGTAGGTAGCCGCAACGGTCTGGGCATTGATCAAAAGTCAACGTGGATTCCGTCCAGTTGATTGTGGGGTTGTGATATCATAGCCAATCTAGCCCCAAAAAGATACTTGTTTTGCCAAGATTGGTGACGGCCAACTCGATCTTTTCTGCGTGATCACCAATCTTCATCCGGACCTCCACAAAACCTTTGATTGCTCCTCCCTCGTTTAGGGTTCCATCCGCATTGTAGACAGGGAGCTTGACCGGTAACTCCTTAATCGGGAGTCCGTTCTTCTCGACAAATTCTTTATTGACACAAGAACCCGTTGCTCCACTGTCAAGAAGGGCACTTGTTTCCCATTCAGAGCCTGTGTGTACGCTCTCTATGGTTACTCGGAGTTTCATGTCCTGCCCCTTTGTTCCCCGGATGTACTTCCTCGACTTTTTCACCTCCGTCACAACTTCCACTGCAGCTTCCTTTGTCAACGCTCTGATTGCCATCACCTTCTCCTCCGTCGCTTCTCTTTCTCTCCGCTCCGGCATCCATGCTCTCAGAATTCCCACTGCTCTCGACACTTCATCCTCTCTTAGCCGTTGTGCGATCCACTCGGGCGTATTTGGCTCAAATCTTTCTTTCGCAGGTTTTGTTGGTGAAGTCGCCGATGATATTTTAGATGTTTCAGTACCCGTACTGTAAATAAATTCTGCATCTGACGACCCTTCCCTTGATGGCTGCTCCGGCAGGACTGCGTCTACTGCGGGAGCTTCGCAAAACCCAACTCTTTGGCCAACTTCTTCTTTTCCTTGTTGTTCATTTCGGTCCATAGCCCCCGAATTGTCTGGGGTCAACCCTTCTTCGGACAGAACCTGCTGACGTGGCCATGTTTGCCACAGCTGAAGCAAAGTCCTCTTCGACGTGTGTTGTCGATGTCCATTGGCCTGCCGGTTCCTCCATAGGTAACACCGGTGGCATCTCGTCGTGTGATTGGCGTCGGGGGTGGGTTCGTAGGATTGGCTCTCGATGTAGCCGCCTGCGGAGCTAGGGGCCGGGTCGCCGTCCGCCTTCTCCACAGCTGATTGATCTGAATGATCTGTGCCTTCCAATCCTTGTACTTCTCTGGCAACCCGTCTCGGCTGCCATAGATCTGATCAATTATCTTCTCGTTGACGTTGGTCACGAGAAGTCGCACAACAAATGTGTCATCCTTCGAATATTCTGCCTGAGTGAGCAGAACCTCAAACTTCTGGAAGAAATCTTGAGCGGTGTCTTGCCCCTGGCGCAACCGCTCAATCTGGTCTTGCGCGTCTTGCGCGAGGTTGGAATCCACAAATTGCTTCTTCAAATGTTCCTTGAACTCCGTCCAAGAGACTGTCCATTCCTCTTCTTCCTCCTCGAAGTTTTGGTCCGAGTAGTTCTGGACCCATGCATCTACATGATCTCCTCAGATGTAGGAGAGAACAACATCGATCCTTTCGGAGTCAGATGTGAGGTTGTTCTTCTTGTCACGGATGTATGTGAACATCGATCGCCACCAGCTCTTGTACTTGGACTTGTCCCCGTTATAGTCGTAAGGCTTGTTGACAAGGGATCGGCCTTTGGTTTTGACCTCGGCATGATGAGCGGGTGTGTGAGGAACGGTTTCGGGTGCTTCGTTGGACATGATGAATTGGGGTGATAGGATCGGAGAGTGAAAGGGTGAAAGTGGGGATATGGGAGATGCGGATCTTGATGAAACGGGTGAGGGAATAGAGGTTTGGATGAATAAGGAGGAGTCGCCTAGATCTGAAATAGAATCCAGGACTTGGTAGGGTGGGGAATGATGGTGTGTATCGTAATGTAAGTAAAGTAGGTAGGTATCGTAACTGTCTACACTATTTTACCGACTACTGACTACGTATCTACGGAGCCCAAGAGCTCGTCACAAGTTCGCAATTGCCCAGCCAACGTCCCTCTGGTGTGAGGTAAGCCGAAGTTTTCCTGGGAACGGGGGTTGACCCGTAAACAGCGCCCACTGAAGTGCAACTGCCAAAAGTTTGTTCTCGTGAGAGCGGCTACTTCCAGCACCCGAGGCAGTTATCTCTAACTGTTAGCCGGCGCTACTGGGACCACTACACATGTATGCGGACGTGCGCTGGAATTAGGAATCCGTCGATCTGTAAACAGGAAAGGGGATGGGGAATGTGTGATGATCAAACAGTGAAGTGCTGATCGATGATCAGGGATGTGTGGTAGGTGGTAGAAAGTAGTTCTGATCTTCTGTTAGCGACTGACTATAGCCACAAGACTAAACCAGGTACCACGGAGAGACTCAAGGGAAGAAAGTGTTCACATTCGTAGAACTAGGCTAGGCCAGGTGTATAAACGAGATCGGAACTAAAGTACAATGATACTACACTACTGCTTATATACTAGTAAGTCTGTGTTTGGGACTCCTTGTCCATACACGTTTCCACTAGGGATGCTCCACGCCCTTGACCCAGTGTTGTATGCTACTAGTCCGTGAAACCATTAAATACAAGTGGTAACTGCATGTAAGTAATAATACTGAAACAACCATGTGTGCTACGAGTGTCGGCGGTGTGTATACCCAGTCCATCCTGAACCAAGAGATAGAACATTTCTTATGGTTATTTGTCAACTACCATCAGAACGATTGGCACGAATGGCTACCCTCTGCCGAATTTGTTTACAATGATTGGGTACACTCGGCAACCAAAGTCACTCCGTTCTTCGCAGACATGGGCAGACACCCCTACAAAGGTACCGCCCCGGAAACGGCATCGAGAAATGAGACTGCACAGGAGTGTGTCAACGGCATGAGGAAAACATGGGACGAAGTGGGGTCGGCATTGAAGATGGCCAAAGAGGACATGAAACGGTTTTATGACTGGAAACGGACAGAGGCAGTGGGGTACAAGGAAGGCGACAAAGTATGGCTAGAAGGGACAAATCTCAGTACGGACCAACCAATGAAGAAGCTCGATGACAAACGCTTCGGGCCGTTCAAAGTGATCAAGAAAGTTGGGACGAGCTCTTACAAGCTCCAGATTCCTCATACGTGGCAAAGCATTCATCCTGTGTTCAATGAGGCCCTGTTGACGCCTTACCATGAGCCGCAATTTCCGACGCAACCTCGAGACACGCATCCACCACCTGTGCTGGAAGGAGCCGAACCGGAATGGGAGGTTGAGAAAGTGGTTAATTCCCGGAAGTACCGCGGGGGTTTTCAATACAAGGTTCACTGGAAGGGTTATGGCACACACGAACAGACATGGGAACCGGCATGCAATCTCAAAAATGCCGACGAAGCTATCAGTGATTTCCACCAATAATATCCGAACAAGCCGAAGCCACCCGCGCTTGCTCGCATTGAAGTCCCCATGTCGCAATTCCCATCACATTTATTCCGACCCATGCCACTGCCTGACACCGAACCCCTTGACGTCACACTACCCTCTGCGGCCCTCATGGAGCGACTCTGGCGCAGAATGGAACTTGCGCCTTAAGGAGGGGGTGATATTATGAATCGCCAGATTTTCACATTTTCAATCTTATCATATCTTATCGGGGGGCTTGTCTTATCAACCAACGGACTGTTTCATCATCTGTTTCGTCACCAATCATACTCCTTTTCATTACCGAAGCCGTACTCATGTTGGACACACACCCAACACAAGGATGACATCACACATGTCGATACCTCATGGACTCCCTATTGTATACACACCACCGACACTCGTAGCACACATGGTCGTTTCAGTATTATTACTTACATGCAGTTATCACTCGTATTTAATGGTTTCACGGACTAGTAGCATACAACACTGGGTCAAGGGCGTGGAGCATCCCTAGTGGAAACGCGTATGGACAAGGAGTCCCAAACACAGACTTACTAGTATATAAGCAGTAGTGTAGTATCATTGTACTTTAGTTCTAATCTCGTTTATATACCTGGCCTAGCCTAGTTCTAAGAACGTAAACACTTTCTTCCCTTGAGTCTCTCTGTGGTACCTGGTTTAGTCTCGTGGCTATAGTCAGTCGCTAACACCACCCGGAGATATCTTCTTTCTCCACTGGTCCTCAACCGCCAAGAATCAAGTTCTGAGTCTTACCGGCGGCACCGTCTCACCGGTTTACAGTTGAGACGCACAGGATTGATGTCTGGTCTATCACCTCTCAACGATCGAACTCGAACACATCTCCTCCTATGACAATACTAAACACTAGGACAGCTATATAAACCTGGTCACGAACTTGTAGGTCTAAACCCACCCATTCTAACAGCTTTACGAATTTATTTGTTCAACTCCTATTTACAATCATGGTCCTCATCATCAATGGTGTTGATGTCGAAGACTTCTCTCCACCTCCCATCGGCCCCATCCCCGCCCACTACGGCCCCCTACTCCGCGGCATCCCCAACACCGAACCGCGCGCACCCCATTCATACATGCAGCGCTCCGTCTTCGGTGATGAGCCCTTCAAATTCCAGACTATTGATCCCTCCGCCGTCAATCAGCCCATTGGGCCTCTGGAGACCACCCCAGGAGTTCTGGCGCCCACAGTTACCGGTCGACCGGCTGCTAAGCCTTCATCGCAACCTGTCGCCGAACCTTGGGACCACTTCCTCTACCGCCTTGCGCTTGCAACAACCAAGGATTTGGGCGCGCGCCCCCACCAAATCAGTGACTTTCCTTCCGACTACCCACCGCGGTCTGTCCAACCTGATTACTCTCACCTCTTGTTGTCAAGAGATTCAGTGGAGACTGTACACCCGCAGTCTCAATCTACGGTTGAAGAGTCTGTTGCTAGTGATGTGCCACCTTCGACAGTAGAGGAGCTCTCTTTCTCCGCTCTCCCGATGGCACCGGCATCGACGCGGCGTTCGAGCGTCGTTGAAGTGCGCGCTGCACGTCAGTCCTCAGGAAAGATCGCTCAGGTGACAAAATCAGCTCGGCTTTTGGGTAGCATCAGTGGGCCGATACGATCCAGGCAAACTGCTCATGGTAGGTATGTGTCCATTTTCAGTCTGTTGTCTTCGTTTTGCTCACTGCTACCTGCAGATTCACCAATACACTTCGAAGACTAAAAGGTTTTGCCAGCGGGAAATATCCTTCCGAGTGCCTTTCAATTTCGCAGTATTAAACATATTGCTTCAAGTAGTCTGCTAAGAACTCTTGAACCTAATACTGATACCCATGGACATCTGTATATCATATGAAGTTTTAGAAATCACAATTGCCTGCAGGGACAGAACTAGATCAAATTTTCTGTAAGTATTTAGATGTATACAGGTATGTTTTGCCAACATTTCAAAGACCATCCATCTGAATGCTGGAACGTTCTTGATATTATACTATACCCTGTTCTCGTATGACATTTGGACCAGGGGGTAAACACACGACATGAGACCGTATCGGCAGTGAAAGCTTCAAAAATATGTACTCGCATGCAGAATTGAAAGCAGCAGGGTGTACAAAAAACATTGTTCGTAGCGGAAGATCTACGGAGAGCTGGCAATGACACCCTTATGGACAGAACATATTGGGGGAGGATAGTTCGTTCAATAGTTTCTTGAGAGTTGCGGCAATAGATCAACACAGATAGGAGTGCGGTCCGGGACTAACGACAACGCGTATGCGGCTCTGCACGGAACTGGGGCATAGATACGGCCTTTGTGCACGCCACAACAATTATAAGAATTGACTACCGCCAGTAAACTCCTGTAATGTGGTTGAGGCACCATTCCGGACATGTTGACTACTCAGAATATGCACACAGGTACAGCCCATGTGTGTAACAGCAAAAAGTGTATCCTGGAGGAGTTTCGTCGGAATGTAATCAAACACGTTGATTGCACGCCGCACAATTCTGCTAGTCTCTACGCTGCTTTCAGAAGAACGACACCGGCTATAGCATTCAAGTAAGTCAAGACATTGAACTGTAAGCTTACACATACTCTTTGCAAAATCAGTACATCAAGTGCGGTGGTTAAAGTGAGCCCTGTGCGTTGAAGAATATGACTTGTACAGCAATGTAGGAGAAAGCTAGGCCTTGATAGCAACAGAACACAGTGTTGATAGTAATAGCAGCAGCTTTTGGAATTGGGCCGCGCTCCCGACTCTCCTTTCATCGTCAACCACCATTCCCAAAATGCACTGGCCCGTTCAATCAGCCATCAACACTTCAATCATCGTCGCCAGGCTCTCATGTTTCTTGTGTGTGACTGATCAAGTCAGGCCAATTGTCAATATGTAGATGGATGTGAACGACGTCAAAACAGATATCAATGGAGAGCGGCAGATGGCGGCGGATGACAGAGTTCAATGTTGTTATAAGGGCAAGTAGAAAGACCTGGCGAGTCCTCTCATCCTTCTTCTGTTCTTTCTATTACTTTCTACAACTGACACCTGGGTTCATTTGTTTCAGATATTGCTCTCCAAGATACAAGGAAACGACGCTCAAGTGTTATCAAAGTGCACACTGCACGTCAGTCCTCAGTGAAGATTGCTCAGGCGACAAAATCAGCTCGGCATTTGGGTAGTATCAGCGGGCCAATACGATCAAGGCAAACTGCTTGTGGCAGGTATGTGTTTATTTTCACTGTTGCTCATTTGTGTTGCTCACCGTACAGTTCTGATTCACTAATACGCTTCGCAGACTGAAAGGTTTCGCCACCGGGAAATATCCTTCAGAGCGTCTTTCAATTTCGCAGTATTAAATCATGTCAACTATTCAAGTAGTTTGCAGATATGGCGGTAATAATAATGTGAAGCTTTAGGATTAGTTGCAGCGAGAACTAGACATGCTTTTGACGCGAAGATAGCAAACACAGTAACACATTGGCGGTGACGCAATGAAAATAATGCAGTGTATATCTCAATCCCTAGCGTATGATTAAGGGTGGCCTGCTGCTCTAGCTAACATAGACAACGTGAAGGTGCAATCCTGCCCGGCCCAAGTATTCGGCACTTCTCCCTGCCTTTCACCAACCCAGGCTGTTTACATACCACTTTGCCGATGTTCTCCCCTGCCAAGGACCTCTGAAAAACCCCTTCAATTGATTTAATCTGCACCTCCGGACTGGAATATGGCCTTCTGTGAATTACGGTGGAAGGACAACTAGAAGCGGCACCAATCCCCTTGGGCTGTCGCTGGCGCGCGCCTGCTTGTTTGTGTGACACCTTCTTTGCCTCTCCCTGGTCGCCCCAAGGGTAAGAAGAGCACAAGGATCTGCAAGAGTCCTAGCTGAACACATCTCACGGTCCCAATAGCCACTAGTCCGTTTGGCTAATGGGTTGGTATGTGCCTGCAAGCTGTATGGTTTTTTGCAAATATATATTTACAGATCGGGATATTTAATATGCCAGTCCTCTTTGCCGTCAACCATTGTTGCGTCCAATATAGCTATTAAGGTCCCAAATCCCAGATCATTGTCAACGGGCAAGGTTCACCTTTACCAGCACAAGAGTCATGGTCAGAGGCTGTATTACGATGATGCAGATGCCCTCTGCCTCTCCCTACGTCTTGGGCTCCTGGACATAGTCATGACTATGTCCAGATATTTTCACGACAACAAGGTATGCATGTTAGTGGTTACTTCAACAAGCGTAGCTGATGGCCTCCAGAAGTAGAGACATATTGTTTCCTTGGATTGGTTTATTGGTTGGCTGCACCGCTTTGCACTAGAATACAAGGAGACGTCCCTTCTCAAGATACAACCCAAGTAAGCTCAATTTCTGTTGTGGATCCTACATGCTGACATTGAGCTTAGACTTGGATTTTTCTCCGGTGTCTAAGCTTGCACTGCACTGGAGATAACACTATAAGCACCCACAGAGATGAGATCGCCGGTGATCAATGTTGGTGGGTCCAATTGCTCTTCCCTCAAATGCTCTGCGCTGAGTATTACCTCTAGCACGCTGGCCCAGTATAATTTGTATATTTTGTCGCTCATAGTGGCACCATTACTCTATGTGCGCAATCATACTACAGAACTAGCTGTGGTGGTGGTGGAAGGATAACCCTCGCCTTATGGTTAAGACAACAGGCTTTTGGACCACATGTGTGCCCATCTCACATGCGTCCAGGCTGATCGCCATCCCGCGCTGTGCACTCCATCAGCGTGCGAACTATACATCGGACGGGGGGCTGTACATATGATACTCCTCAATGTAACCAAAGATGTCCAACAAAAACGTCTGAAACGCCGAGCGAAAGACGGCTTGAGTGCCAGTGCCACGAGTAGGTCACCATCCATGACACCGAGACGGCGGATTTGCTCTCGCAGAGCGGGATGGAAGGCCCAAACGTCCTCCAACAATTTCTCCCTCAAGACCATCAAGTTGGCATCAACCTATCATCATACTCACATCCAAAAGTGATGTGCTCCACAGTTTCAACCTCCTCCTCCTCACAGAAGCAACAAAGGTGCCACTCTCTTAGAACGCCATCCGGCCGGTATCGTGTCCTTCGGCGCAGCACCTCAAATGCCAAAGGATAATCGGAAAACATCAGCTTTGTGAATGCTACCCAATGAGTGGCGAGTCCCAACAGCAGGTAGGGCTGCAATCCATGGCTGGCTGTACCCTTTGGCCTCGGGAGACTCAATCTCTTCTGAAGCAATACACATTTTTTCGGCTTTTGCGCCTCAGAGTGAATCCAGTTGATTGCCGCATCTCTAACCTTTTTCTCCAAGGCAGGAAACCACCCTGGTGCGCGCATATCATCTAACAACCACATAGGCAGCAACACAGGCATTGGGAGCACTTTCAGGACTGACTTGAGACCCGTGAACCAGGCGCCTTTTGGATCTCCATTGGCCCATGCTGAGTCTATCAGCGCCAGATATGTATATTCGCCGTTGGGAAGGTCCAGTGCCACTCGAAGATGCCTGATTGCCATCAGAACGTGTTGGTACACTATTGGCATAACACCCGTCTCCAGGAAGAGGGCGAATGTTGGGACGTGGTGGGACAGTCCAAGCAGGCGGCGCAGGAAGTATACCTGCACATTTTCGAGCTTCTTTCGATGTGTGGGGGCAGTATCCAAGACCACCTCTGCCCCAAACGTTAAGTGGGGATCAATGCAGGACATATAGATCCGTATACCATCTGTGGGGGGGAGCACCCCAATATGATTTGACAGGGACACAGATACCGCGGACACAGCCTTTGCCTCAGCCGCCTTATTCCTGTAATGGCGCCGAAACGTGTTATCTTTCCCCGACATAAATATCACTCCAATAAACTTGTAAACATCAACCAACTTGAGGCAGACGCCATTTGCCATCAGCGAGACAGTCTTTCCCGGGCTTCCACCAAACACCATCCACTCCGTCTTCAGGAGACTCATCGTCATGAAGTTGCGCCGGCACCACTTATAGAAGGAGGCAATTTTCTCCTGGAGTGCGCGCCACCCAGTCGAGAACATTGCCACATCATCAGCATGTTCCATGTAGCAGATCACCGTGCTACCAAAAATCAAGTCGTCGGCATGAACAGGGATCGCACGATCGATGTCTGCAAAGTACAAGTTCCAGAGTATTGGTGATGGCCGTGAAGAAAGCCAGGCGCAATTTGGCGGATGTGATGCTATTCCGTCGCAAGACAGCTGCGCCATTCGTTGCAGACTGCTTAGTGGAGGATGTCATCGAGCCTTCACGGCTTGTTAGAAAATCATGCTTGCTTGTGCCCGAGGAGTGCGATTCATTAGAGGAGGAAATGTCTGCGCCGTCCGTTAAGGAGTCGCCGTTGAAGAAGAGGAAGGCTTTTAGACCGGCGAAGATGGGCAGGAAGATTTCTCGGGCGTGTGTACAAGCACTTCTATGACTGCCGTATGTTCTTGATATTCCCGTTCATGCAATATTACCAAGCTTTCTGTTCTTCATCTATGTATGTAACATCTAAACGGCGAGGTAGTGCCGACAAATTGCTGGGCTCCGCAGCGTAAGCATACATAGCGTCTACTTCTTCTCGAAAGTGGCGAATTGAAGGAGGGGCAGGGCCTGTTGCTATAACTTTAAGTTTAACGAATGTGGGGAATTCAAGACGTGCTCGGCGTGCTTATACGTCGGAGGTAATGTATTACTATTACAATCGTCATAGCATATAGCCTGTTGCTCTCGGGCTCGCGGACAGCAAAGGCAATCACGATGGTGCGTTGAGAAAGCGACCTGTCCGGCGCGAGGCATCCGGCTCCTTCCTTCCTTCCTTCCCTCCATCATACAGGTCTTGTTATTGCCTTTGAGAACGAGTTGGAGATCTTTGATTGCGCCAATATAGACTGTTAGGGCGCTCGTAGGATGGATTGCCTTAAGGGCAGCGCGGCAACGGCAAAGGCTACTCGATGCCATCGACATGCGGACAACGCGCTCAAGGGACGCGTTCCAGCAGCTGGCAGCTGGCAGGGCAAGAATTTGTCGCCGATGGTGAGTTCTTGATTGTTGACCGTATACTATCGATTATAGCACATTTCATGGGCGACAGAATCAATGATAAGACACGTCTTGGGCTACCATCATTGTACCTATTCGCGGGGTCGCTTATGGGTCTCTCCCCCTGTCGCTTCCCTCTCGAAAAATTTCTGAGATTTCGGCTCCGATACTGAACCCGGTCGAGTAGTTCCCTGTTGAACATGGACGGACCAAGTACAAGGCTGCGGCACGTCGGCGTACCCAATATCTCGAATGTCGCCTTTCCAGAGTGACTCTTTGGCGCAATCTGTGATGTATTACTTGTGAATGAAGTCATAGAGATGTTCGCGGGTCAGCGCAGTTTGTGTTGAAATCGACAGTGGTGCGTCTATTTTACTTCCTGTCCGAAAAACGAATTATTTGACAGCTATTCAGAAGCCGCGCGCTTTGAATCTTGGTGGACACTGCAAAGCCATTCATCGGACTTCGCTATTGCCAAAACCTCCTCATTGTCTACAGGAGCAAAACATTATTGATCTCCTCCTTCACCGCGCGATTTATCAACACTCCGAGTCTCTTGATTTCTTCAATGACGGGCGCGCGAAACCGTGCTCGATATAATGCACCAGCGTCTCGAAACCCATCGATGATGAACCTACCATAGGATTCAACCTTGGCCTCCAACGGACTAAAATTACTATTAACAATTGCTGGGTGCGTCTATCCAATTCTGCGCAGGAAAATCAAAACGTATAGGGTTAAAGAACGTGCATGCTTTCAAGCGCATCCTTCATAACGATTTTCGATGGATCAGTTTGCCACGCTTTCCTGACGTCTCACTACCGCCTCCTTGGACGGCATCCCTTACTTCGGCGTATTCAGGATTCAAGGCCTGCAGAAGCGCTCCATGTAATGCACGAGCACTTGCAGAAGCTGCGTCAAGATTGCTGGCGAGAAGAGTTTGATAGAATTGCTCTCATCAGCAACAAGGAGCAATTAGGGTGTCATGTTATTCATTCGTCGTTCGTTTGTTCCTAATCGTGTCTTCAGCTTGCTAACAAGTATCTTCTCAGTTGTCAAATGCATCGGCCGAGGCGCGTGCGTTGGAAGAATTGCGTTTCACAAGTACTCGGATATTATCGAGGCAACTCAGGATGTGGAGGGCTGACATATTGCTCGCGGACAGCAGAGACGCGTCAGGCGTACCAGCTTATTCTGTACAACATCATTAGCGGCCAGGCGCGGGGCATTGTATATCTTGGCCTCTCGGAGCATTGTAACCCGGTCGTGGTCTCCTGGGACCTGTACCTGAAGTTTACTGTGTATACGTACCGGCAGGCGCTACGGACTACGACGACGTTACAATGCTCTGTAAACACAAACAGAGTTCCGAACTTCGATATACAGAACAGAGTTGGAGGAGATGAGTAGTTTGAAGAGCAACCGTTCCGCTAGAATTAAACGCGTCTCGGCCGACAAAGTGGTCCTTCGACCAGCGTTTTGTAGACTGGCGCAGCAATCATATCAAGCGCTTGAGTTTCGTGTGCCCATCGCCGCACCGTGCGCAAAATAAGAGTCTCAATAAATTGCGTGGTGAAGGAAGAAGTCGATGATACGTAGGTTCTGTAGACAACGAGGCGGTTTCTACAAGCATCGAGTTTACCGCGTGTACTGGTAGGCGCCCCAAATTTGGTCAAGCCTTCCCTCGGATGAACTCAGCATTGAATCGCACTTGAAAAGTCAGATCTCAGATCCGATGACACCAAATATGGCCCTCCTCCTACCCCCAGGAACAGATATGCTCCTTGTTACTATAGGCGCCTGTAGGTGCCATCCCTTTTAGGGTCTCCTCCTCGGCCCACGCGAACAAGCCGAGTGCTGGCGGATCGCCTTCAAGACGCGTCGGTTTGACGATTGGGAAAGACGACTCGTAAGGCGCATGTATAACCTTTCAGAGGTACGTCTCACATCCTGTCTTCCTTCGGCCCTTTATCGATGAACAATGTTAGGTTAAATGTGACCAAATGCGCACCGCGCACCTTCTGTTCCGAGCAGCATCATCTCGAGCTCGCGGGATGGTTGTTCATCACAGCCCGAAAGACTGTCAACTCCGAGTCGCCATAAATATACCACCTCTCAGGGTCCCCCGCCCCCACCCCCCCGCAAGTATCCGTCGCCTCTCAGATCTCATTATCTATTTAAGGGTCGTTCCTATCATTGTTCTCCGATTCACGTATAAGCGATGAGTGTTCCTCCGCTGTACATAAGGCTGAACTGACTGTCGTGTTCCTACAACACTCGCTTTCCATGGCCTTCTTCAAACGACTCTTCTTCTTCATCTACACCGATGTTCAACGCGCGTTGCAGGATCCGCAATACATTCCTCAGTTAATGAAGAAGCTGAGCGAGAGCCGGAACATTACTTTGCTTATCGTGCGTCTGCTTCTGCATGGCTTCACGCTATAGCTCACTCGATTCTGCGTAGCAAAGCACCTTTTTTGGGTAACGCCCGTCCTCCACTAGTCGGACCACCACGAACATGATTCTCGTTTAGCGCGTATATCCAAACAGGTCGTACGTGCGACGCGGCGTGGACCGCGGCTCTTGTCCTGTTGACGATCCATATCTCCTTCCTGTACAACAACATGAGTCCGGAGATTTTCGAGGTGCGAACGGGTTACTTTGAATAGACCGCGAGCTAAACATCTTCGACAATAGCAATGCGTCATCCGCATCGGTCCAATCGTCTTCACCATCTTCCAAACCATCCCAAATGTTCTTCTTTGGATTCTGATCGTTCAGGAAATCATACGCAGCACGCCAAAAGCGGGCGTAGGTGTGGTCTTTGCTTTGCCTGCGTGTATTCCTTTGGTATTTCACGTCGTGTGGTTTGAAGTTATCGCGTATATGCAGGAAGTGGTGAGCGGTTTTCCACTAGAAGTGTAGATAATGCTACGAGCCTCGGGACGTAGTTTACACGGGAGAGTCGATGTCTTCAATCCTTTGCATTAGACTGTCACTCTAGATATCATGTGAACGTCGACTCAAATTGGGTTTTAATACCGGGCCTGAAACGACCTTTTCTATGCTTTTTACGCGTCTAGCCATACTATGTAAATCATTTTTTTGCAATGGCAGGGGCGGCGGTGAGCCAACCCGATCCGGAAATGCCTCTCTCTCCTCCATCATCCATGGTCAACAATCATTTTCAAACGAAGTTCGTCACTGTCAGTTCACGCTTCGCTTCCGAGGACACTGGAATCCGGGAACTGCAAATACTCCTTCAAAAACGTGCGTAACGGGATTTTCGACACACCCTGCGATGTCCTCTATTCGCGGACCTGTCCTCCTTCGAGCAGCCGCCTACCCTCCTGGTTTTCTGCCTAGGCCATATGTCTCGATATTGACCAGTTCGCATGGTTGTCTACATCAGCTCTGCTCTACCGACCTTTTGCCTCACCAACTGGAAGCACCATTGCCAAGCGCCACATAGATACCCTTCCGATCGAATCGTTCTGCGGGGTATCGATAGTGGTGGGAGCTAAAGGTTAAGCTAGCAGCACAACAAATGCCCTGATTTCCTGCAAGGACCAGTGTCCGCACACCTTCGCCAGTTAGGAAAAGTCCTACGGTGCGTTTGACGCGCCCGTCGATCGTGAAAATACGTTAACGCTGACCAGAACACGTCAGCTACATCGCTCAGTCGGTATCGACTTGCTCCGTCTCGTGTGCTCTGGGATGTAGTCACCTTCGACTATGCTGAGTCTTATTTCAGCCCGTGAGTTGTTACTTCAACAAGACATACCTGATTGCACTCGAGACGGTAGCGAGCTACGGGGAAAGTGCCAACAGATATATAACGAGACGTCGCTTCACGGTCCTGCCCCTAATCATAACGAACAATTCTGAAACCAATTGTCGGCACTCGTCTTCGAAGTCCACCGGAGATATCTTCTTTCTCCAGTAGTCCTCGACCGCCGAGAATCAAGTTCTGATTCTTACCGGCGGCACCGTCTCACCGGTTTACAGTTGAGACGCACAGGATTGATGTCTGGTCTATCACCTCTCAACGATCGAACTCGAACACATCTCCTCCTATGACGATATTAGACACTAGGATTGCTATATAAACCTGGTCGCGACACTCAGTTATGCCTAAACTCCCCCAACTCTCACAACTTTACAAGTTTAACTGCTCAATTCCTATTTGCCATCATGGTCCTCATCAGCAAAGGTGTCAATGTTGAAGACGTCTCCCCTCCTCCTGGCCCCACCACCGCCATCAACGTCTCCTCAATTCGCGTCAATCCCATCAGCACACCACGCGCACCTCACTCATACATGCAGCGCTCCGTCTTCGGGGATGAGCCCTTCGAATTCCGTGCTATCGATCCCTCCACCGTCGATCAGCCCATTGGGCCTCTAGAGACCGCCCCAGGAGTACTGGCACCCACCGTTACCGGTCGGCCAGCCACTAAGCCTTCATCGCATCCTGCCGCCGAATCCTGGGACCACTTCCTCTACCGCCTTGCGCTTGCGACAACCAAGGATTTGGGCGCGCGCCCCTATCAAATCAGCGATTTCCCTCCCGACTCCCCACCGCGGTCTGTCGAACCTGATTACTCCCACCTGTTGTCGTCGAGAGATTCAGTGGAGACTGTACACCCACAGTCTCAATCTACGGTTGAAGAGTCTGTGGCCGTTGATGTGCCACCTTCGTCAGTGGATGAGCTTTCTTTCTCCGCTATACCGATGGCGCCAGCTTCTAGGCGGCGTTCGAGCGTCGTTGAAGTGCGCGCTGCACGTCAGTCCTCAGTGAAGATCGCTCAGGCGACGAAATCAGCTCGGCTTTTGGGTAGCATTAGTGGGCCAATACGATCCAAGCGAACTGCTCGTGGCAGGTATGTGTTCATTTTCACTGTTGCTCCTTCGTGTTACTCACCGTACACTTCAGATTCACCAATACGATTCGAAGACTGAAAGGCTTTGCCACCGGGAAATATCCTTCAGAGCGCCTTTCGATTTCGCAGTATTAAACATGTTGACTACTGCTACTCTTGGATTTGACACTGATACCCATGGACATCTGTATATCACCTTAACGCGGATACGATGGCAATGATAATACGAAGTTTTAAAAATTACAATTGGTTGCAGCAAGACGACCAGAAACAGATAGAGCAGAGTTCCTTTCTTCAGGTGTCTACAGGTATGTTTCGTCAACGGTCAAATGACCCAGCCGCTACTAATGCACTGAATGCTGAAACGTTTATGATGTTATGCTAGTCTGCTATTCCCTGTTCTCGATTATTTACGTGTGATATCTGGACAAGGAGGTAACCGCGCGACATGGGACCGTATCGGCATTGAAAAATTCAAAAATACGTACTCGCACGCAGAATCGAAATCAGCAGGGTATATGAGAAAAGACATTGTCCGTAGCGGAAGTCCTACGGCGAGAGTTGCAAACGACAACATACTGGACAGAACATCGAGAGTGAACGACTCAGAGGACGCGTATAGTTCGCTCAGTAGTTTCTTGAGGTGATTCATTTAGTGGTGTTGGATAGACGTAGATGGGAGTGCGGTCCGGGACTGACTTCAACGTGTACGCGGCTCTACACGGAACTGGGGTATAGATACGGTCTTTGTGCGCACACAAGAATTGACTACCGCTCGTGTACTTCTGCAATGTGGTTGAAGCGCCATTCCGGACATTTGACTGCACCAGAATAGGCACACAGGCAAGGATAGATACGTACTATCAACTTGCGGGACACATAGGCGGTGATAGCACGTCGTGTATCCTGGAGGAGTTCGTCGGAGGGCAATCGAACACGTCGATTGCGCGCCACAAAGTTCCGCTAGTCTCTACGCTGCTTTCAGAGGAACGACATCGGCTATAGCATTCATGTAAGTCAGGATGTAAGCTCACACATACTCTTTACAAAATTAGTACATCAAGTGCGGTTGAGGTGAGCCCTGTTCGTTGAGCAATATGACTCGTACGGCGATGCAGGAGAAAGCTAGGCCTCAATAACAACAAGCAACACAGTATCCAATTGATAGTACTTATGTAGTGACGCGCGGACACTGATAGCAGCAAAGTTGAGCAAACAAAGACTCTCCTTTCATCGTCGACCACCATTCCCAAAATGCACTGTCCCGTTCAATCAGCGATCAACGCTTCAATCATAGTCGCCGTGCTCTCATGTTTCTTGAGTCAGGCCAATTATCAGTATGTAGATGGATGTCAAGGCGGGCCGAGTTTACGGGTGGTTGCAAGACATCAGTGCGTTTATTTGTTGTATCTCAGGCGGGAGCTAACGCAAACAGATAGGTTACCCAACCCGTCGAGCTGATTTACGGGTCCAGGTCCTCGCCTTTCGACGAGCACTATAGCAGCCCCAAACGACGATGGCACGCTTGTATGAGGAAAGCACGCGATGGGCAGTCTTCCACCACAGGTCGCGTCGCGTCAGGACAGCGCAGCAACGGCAAAAGCTACTCGACACCGTTGGCGTCGGCAGCGGATAGATCGCTAGGAGTTAACGTTGTCGCAGTATCTTTCTTGTGGGCCGCACCCAACCTGTCGAGTATAGCGCACCCAAGATACCCTACGAGCCCTGTTTCTGAACTGTCATAGCTATTCCAACCGTCCACACTCCTTGTTGGCTGCATATGCAGTACCTTCATATTCGTCGAACCCAATACACACGCAGCGCGCCGGCAATTCCAGCGGTCTGCGATGATTCGAAAGGAAATCACTTTTTGAGCCGATGATTATCGCCATTGGCAGCAGATTCCTCCAAAGCTCGGATATGAACGACGTCAAAACATCTTTCACACCAACGTCCACCGTTCTCTCTCATGCCCTCAACCATGTATGACTACGCCTACGCTCCGCCATTCCCAGATGATTTATCTTCCAAGGAAACACCTCCT
This sequence comes from Mucidula mucida, assembly GCA_015501055.1. Taxonomy (NCBI): domain Eukaryota; kingdom Fungi; phylum Basidiomycota; class Agaricomycetes; order Agaricales; family Physalacriaceae; genus Mucidula; species Mucidula mucida. The sequence continues at coordinate 96,577 of JADNYV010000097.1, forward strand.
TCAGTCTTCGCGTGAGCAGCGCGCACGGTACAACATCCTGCGTTTCCCCAGGATCCATCGTCCTTCTCTTCCAGCCATACTTCCTCAGCGGGGGATCCGCTCAACATCGAGCGGATCGACTCCGATCTCCAATTCGAAGTGGAGGATGTTGAGTCCGAACCAGTCGCTATGGACGGGGGCTCAATGCAGGAACAGAAACATGCCCGACTCCCCGCAGTTCCGGCGCGCATTTCCACACCGCATGTCTCTACTGCCCCTCAGATGAACAAGTCCCCAGCGCAGCAGAACACGCTTCCGCCGCCTTACAAAGCCAAGCTGTGGACTCCAAATCCCTTGGCTCCGGCTCAGCCTGGAGTCGCCTTTTGCCCGCTTCTCGATCAGACTGCTCTACAGCGTCAAATTGATGTTGAATACAAGGTTGACTTTTTTGGGCCGCCGCATGCGGGGAGATGCTCTGTGACGTGTGTTGGTAAGTAAGCGCCATATGTCTTGATCCTTCAGGTCTGATTGTTGCTCTAGCAAATGGAATTCAGAAGGGTACTGGCTCGAGCGCCTATAAGCAGATGGCCAAGGAGGAAGCCGCTCGTGTGGCGTACTGCAACATCGGCTGGTAGTGGATCTAGGAATTTATGTCTGCATATAGGTCGACAATTGGAGCGAGTGCTTTCATTCGGATATACACCGACTTCTGCGCTGTGACGAACATTTCTGAAACCAATTGTCGGCACTCGTCTTCGAAGTCCACCGGAGATATCTTCTTTCTGCACTGGTCCTCGACCGCCGAGATTCACTGTGGACCAAGTTCTGAGTCTTACCGGCGGCACCGTCTCACCGGTTTACAACTGAGACGCACAGGATGTCTGGTCTATCACCTCTCAACGATCGAACTCGTATACTTCTCCTCCTATGACGATATTAGACACTAGGATTGCTATATAAACCTGGTCGCGACACTCAGTTATGCCTAAACTCCCCCAACTCTCACAACTTTACAAGTTTAATTGCTCAACTCCTATTTGCCATCATGGTCCTCATCAGCAAAGGTGTCAATGTTGAAGACGTCTCCCCTCCTCCCAGCGGCCCCACCACCGCCATCAACGTCTCCTCAATTCGCGTCAATCCCATCAGCACACCACGCGCACCTCACTCATACATGCAGCGCTCCGTCTTCGGGGATGACCCCTTCGAATTCCGGGTGGTTGATCCCTCCACCGTCGAGCAGCCCATTGGGCCTCTAGAAACCGCCCCAGGAGTACTGGCACCCACTGCTACCGGTCGACCGGCCGCTAAACCTTCATCGCAACCTGCCGCCGAACCTTGGGACCACTTCCTCTACCGCCTTGCGCTTGCGACAACCAAAGATTTGGGCGCGCGCCCCTACCACATCAGTGATTTTCCTCCTGATTACCCACCGCGGTCTGATGAATCTGACTATTCTCACCTCTTGTCGTCGAGAAACTCTGTGGAGACTGTACATCCAAAGTCTCAATCTACGGTTGAAGAGTCTGTCGTCGTTGATGTGCCACCTTCGTCAGTGAATGAGCTTTCTTTCTCCGCTATCCCGATGGCGGCGGCATCTAGGGGGCGTTTGAGCGTCGTTGAAGTGCGCGCTGTATGTCAGTCCTCAGTGAAGGCGACGCAATCACCTCGGCTTTTGGGTAGCATCAGTGGGCCAATACGATCCAAGCGAACTGCTCGTGGCAGGTATGTGTTCAATTTCACTGTTGTTCCGTCGTGTTACTCACCGTACACTTCAGATTCACCAATACGATTCGAAGACTGAAAGGCTTTGCTACCGGGAAATATCCTTCAGAGCGTCTTTCGATTTCGCAGTATTGATTATGTCGACTATTTAAATAGTCTGTTTCTCTGGGACATTCTGTAATACCTATGGACATTTGTATACCACTTTAACGCGGATATGACGGCAATGATAATGCCAAGTTTTAGAAATCACAATTGGCCAGTGCAGCGACAGAATCAGGAACAGATTACAGGCATGTTTTGGCATAAATCCAATGACCCAGCCGCCACTAATGCGCCGAATGTTGGAACGTTCTTGATATTATGCTATACTCTGTGCTCGACTATTCACCTATTAAGTGGACAGGGAACGACATGAGCATTGAAAGATTCGAAAATACGTAGAATCGAAAGCAGCAGGGTAAGGGACATCTCCTCATATAGTGCAAAGCGGTGCAGCCAGCCGATAAATCGATTCGAGGAAACGATACGTCTCTACTTCTGGAGCCCGTCAGCTACGCTTGTTGGAGTAACCACTAAAATACATACCTTACTGTTGTGACGATATCTGGACAGACTGGCAGGGGGCTTCTTCAACGCGATACAGCCTGTGTTCATGACTCTCGTGCCGGAAGAGGTGAACCTTGCTCTTTCACAATGATCTGGGATTCGCGACCTTGGATAAAAGTGTGGTGGACGCAAGGGCAAAGAGGACTGACACCTGTATAAATCTGTAAGCGAAAACGATACAACTTGCAGGCGCGTACTAACCCACTGGACAAATGGACTAGCGGCTATTGGGACCGTGAGGGGTGTCCAACTAGGACTTCCCAGTCCTTACGGCTGATTGGAGATGCTCTCGCTCCTGGGGGAACCGTGGAGAGGCAGAGCAGGCGTCAGACGCGTGCGCTATAGCGAAAGCTCTAAGGGCATCGATGGCGCTGGTAAGTTGTCCTCCAGCCAGGAGGCAGAACGCGCGTATGTTTTGAACATTTCAATCCGCTAGTCCACTGCGTCCGTTTAGTCTTCCCGTCTACCTCAACTCTGCGCTGTCGACATTTTGCCCCACCAAGCACAATCACCAAGTCCCTCACAGACCCCTTCCAATCAAATCGTGCTGCGGAACATCGATAGTGGTGGGAGCAGGGTGAAAGCTAAAGGTGCGCACAACAAATGCCCTGATTTCCTGCAAGGATCAGTGTCCGCACAGCGTAAAGAAGGTCATTGATCTCCCCTCGCCACCTCCACTTACAGTTGGGGAAAGTCCTACGATGTGTTTGGCGCCCCAGTCTGTCGTGAAGATACGCTAACGCTGACCAGAAACCGCCAGCTCATCGCTTATTGGTATCGACTTGCTCTGCCTGGTTTGTTCTGGTATGTAGTCACCTTCGACTATGCTGAGTCTTAAATCAGCCCGTTAGTTGTTACTTCACCAAGGCATACCTGATTGCACTCAAGACGGTAGCGAGCTACGGGGAAAGTGCCAACAGATATATAACGAGACGTCGCTTCACGGTCCTGCCCCTAATCATAACGAACTTTTAAAACCAATTGTCGCCACTCTTCACAGCCACCCGGAGATATCTTCTTTCTCCAGTCGTCCTCGACCGCCGAGAATCAAGTTCTGAGTCTTACCGGCGGCACCGTCTCACCGGTTTACAATTGAGACGCACAGGATTGATGTCTGGTCTATCACCTCTCAACGATCGAACTCAAACCTAGACACTAGGACAGCTATATAAACCTGGTCACGAACTTGTAGGTCTAAACCCACCCATTCTCACAGCTTTACGAATTTATTTGTTCAACTCCTATTTACAATCATGGTCTTCATCATCAATGGTGTTGATGTCGAAGACTTCTCTCCACCTCCCATCGGCTCCATCCCCGCCCACTACGGCCCCCTACTCCGCGGCATCCCCAACACCGAACCGCGCGCACCCCATTCATACATGCAGCGCTCCGTCTTCGGGGATGACCCCTTCGAATTCCGGGCGGTTGATCCCTCCACCGTGGAGCAGCCCATTGGGCCTCTAGAGACCGCCCCAGGAGTACTGGCGCCCACAGTTACTGGCCGACCGGCCGCTAAGCCTTCACCGCAACCTGCCGCCGAATCCTGGGACCACTTCCTCCACCGCCTTGCGCTTGCAACAACCAAGGATTTGGGCGCGCGCCCCTACCAAATCAGTGATTTTCCTCCTGATTGCCCACCGCGGCCTGTCGAACCTGATTACTCCCATCTCTTGTCGTCGAGGGATTCAGTGGAGACTGTACACCCGCAGTCTCAATCTACGGTTGAAGAGTCTGTTGCTAGTGATGTGCCACCTTCGACAGTAGAGGAGCTCTCGTTCTCCGCTCTCCCGATGGCACCGGCATCGACGCGGCGTTCGAGCGTCGTTGAAGTGCGCGCTGCACGTCAGTCCTCAGTGAAGATCGCTCAGGCGACGAAATCAGCTCGGCTTTTGGGTAGCATCAGTGGGCCGATACGATCCAAGCGAACTGCTCGTGGCAGGCATGTGTTCATTTTCACTGTTGCTCCTTCGTGTTACTCACCGTTCACTTTAGATTCACTAATACACTTCGAAGACTGAAAGGCTTCGCCACCGGGAAATATCCTTCAGAGCGTCTTTCGATTTCGCAGTATTAAATAATGTCGACTACTCAAGTACTCACTCTTGGATACTACATTATACCCACAGACATTTGTGTATCACTTTAATATAGACATGATGGCAATGACAACGCACACAGAAACTAGAAATGCAGACATGCTTTTGAGGAGAAGATATCAGGCGTGCCAATATGGCAGAGGTGACGCGTTGAACATAATACAGCGTATAGCTCAATCCCTAGCGTATGACTGTGGGTGACAACTTCGTGGTCTAGGTGATGTACTAGTCAACCCGATGGTGCGATCGAGAAAGCGCCTGTCCGGCCCGAGTATCCGACACTCCTTCCTTCCACCATTCCGCACCGTTTAGATACCGCTTTACCGACGTTCTCTCTTGCCAAGCACCTCCGAGAAATTCCTTCAATTGATTCATCCTGAAACTCCGGACTGGAATATGGCGTGCTTTGATTACGGTCGACGAGGTCGATGGAGGACAACTAGCAGCGGCACCAATGGGCTGTCGCTAGCGCGCGCCTGCTTGTTTGTGTGACGCCTTCTCTGCCTCTCCACGGTCTCCCCAGGGGCAAGGAAAGATTGATAGCGCTACTCACAAGGATCCGTAAGGACTTGAAAAGTTCTAGTTGAACGCACCTCACGGTCCCGATAGCCGCTAGTCCGTTAGTACGCGCCTGCAAGTTGCATCGTTTTTTTTACATGTATACATAGATCGGGATGTCCATCGTCGCGTCCACCACAACTTTATCAAGGTCGCAAATCCCAGATCATTGTCGACGAGCAAGGTTCACCTTTTCCGGCACGAGACTCCTGATCAGAGGCTGTAGACGCCCTCTCCCTCTCCCTACGTCTCGGGCTGCAGGCTCTTGAATACATCATGTATCGTTACGACAACAGGTACGCATGTTAGTGGTTACTTCAACAAGCGTAGCTAATGGCCTCCAGAAGTAGAGACGTCTCTTTTCCTCGAATCGGCTGTACCGCTTTGCACATATGAGGAGACATCCCTTCCCTCAAGACACATACCTAGTAAGCTCAAATTCTGTCGTTGCTCCACGTGCTGACGTTGAGCTTAGACTGGTATTTCTCCCCGGTGTCTAAGCTGCATTGCACCGGGGATAACGCTAAAAAACCCCACGGAGCTGCGATCGCAGGTGAACGATGTTTAGGGATGTTGGTGGGTCCATAGTTTTCCTTCCTCTACTGCTCTGCAGTGAGACGACCTCCAGCACGCTAGCACAGCTTCGTATGCGTATATCGTCGCTCCACGTGGTGGCACCGTGACATATGCGCGCAGTTGTACTACAGGACGAGCTGTGGCGCACCGATTGTTTATAGCTCCTCTTCGCTTGCATTGCTCTCCCGGTTGATCAAAGAGAGACAGTCTCACCGACGCTCTCCGTATGAAATCCTTCCCCCAACAGTGGTTAAACCAAAACTGACCCATAACCACAATGTCTACTTCCAAAGCTTACTGCGTTTCTACCCCCGCCTCATACGCCTCGCTTACGCTTGGCGTTCTGCCAAGCACCTCAGGCGTCACAGTTGTACGTTGTTCTCCGAACCCTTTTCTGCAGGCATCTGATACGGTTTCTAGAGCGTCGCCGCTATGCTTACATTCAAGCTATGCCCATCGCTATCACCTCGTGCTCCAGAATTCCCTCGTATATCGACGCCCATCTGCAGTCCACGTCGTTCACGGCGCTCATCTATTGACACCGTGGCCTCCGATGACTCGAGCATCACAATCGACTCGGTGTCAACATTGGTTGAACCTGACATTAAGCGTAAACGCAGATTGTCTGCTGGTACGTCTACTCCTATTGTCGTGGATGCAAAAAATTGATTTTCCTTCTAGCATCTATCCGCAAGCCATTCGTGAAGCTCGCAAAGACGACAAAGAAGGAGATACGTCCCACGGCGCGCAGAATGTCGGATAGCTTCACTGCCGTCTCGGCGCCCTTCACCACATCGACCACATCTCTCTTCTCGCCTGCATCGAATTTGTATTTGCCCCGTACGACTTCCACACAAGCGAAAGCGGCCGTGAAGAAGGCCAGGCCAATTCTGCATATATGGTTCTTTTTGGCCGCAAGACAGCAGTCCCAAGGCCGTCAGGGGACGTCGCTGTGCCTGCCCCGCTTGTCAAGAAATTATGTTCGCTTGTTCCCGAAGAGTGCGGTTCATTGGAAGAGGAAACGTGTACACCATTTGTTGAAGAGTCGCCGTTGAAGAAGAGGAAGGTCTTTAGACCGGCGAAGACGGGCAGGAAGATTTCTCGAGCGTGTGGGCAAGTTCTTTTATGACTGCCGTATGTTCTTGATATTCTCATACAGTCATCTACCACTCAACGGGACAGCCAAATCAAAAGCATGTCCGGAACTAGTAAATAGTGCCTAATACACCTTGTTTAGTACACAATAAATGTTGATATATACTCAATGAACATTCCTCATCTAATACTTGTTTGACACCGAGACCAATAGAGCTGAGCAAACGCGCGATCAGGTTTTTGACGCGTACACCAGACAACGGGACAGCGTCACACTACGCTGATTATCCTTTTTAAGATGCTGATTGGCCCTTTTGGGCGACATTTACTCAAGTCCGTGCTCGTGCTGTGACGCCGTTTTGACCACATCTTCTGCGTTTTCTTACAACAGCGTATTTTGCTGCCCGGATGAGTGTAAGAAGATGTATTAATTCATTACATTAGAGATGGCAAAAAGTCCGAAGGAAAAATGGCTATGTGGAATGGTGCCGGGTGGTTTGTCCCGTTGAGTGGTGGTGTCCCGTTGAGTGGTAGATGACTGTATACCCTGTTCATGAAATATTACCAAGCTTTCTGTTCTTCATTCATGTGTGATATCTGAATAAGTCAATGGTTGTGTTGACTCCCCAGATCTGGCAGGGTGCACGCTATAGCAAAGTTGCGTTGCGTGAAAGGGAGTAGACTTATCCCCAAAGGAACACTGTTTAGCTGGGGATACACAATAACATGGTTCAATCCTTCTTGTAGTAGCCTCCACTCGTAACAAAGCGCGCACATAGTGAAATGTAAGCTACTGACCCGCATTTCGAGACCGTCAAAGCGTTGAATCCCTGCCAGCGCGTTTGCACGGCATCAGAGCGTAAAAGTGGCCCTTGTGCGTGCCACAGCCGCAACATTGAGGTCGTACGGACTGTGGGCTCGCGACTTGTTTGTGTGGATGTCCATCAGCCGGCGCCATTGCGGACTAGAATACGTTCAGGAATAGATATATTGCACAGCGTTTAGTGTTAATGCGTGTCGCAATAGACTGCGCGACACGTCGGAAGTCGCCACGAGGATCTTCGTCAGAAGGGAATCAGACGCGTAAATTCTGTGCCACACAAGTTTGTTAGTCCTGACGGGGCTTTCAGGACGATGATTCTCGCTATAGCGTTCAGGTAAGTCAGAAGAGAAGGAAGACCTGCAAGTTGTAAGCTTATATGCTCGGCGGTTCAAACAAAGTCCTGGTACTGTTCAGCCGGATCGAGGTGAGCAAATTAGGAGATTTTAAAAGGCAAACTTGGCGGAGAATTCGTGTGCGTTAAAGATGATGACTTGTGAAAGGACGCAGAAGAAAGCGGATGCATGATAACAAGGAACAGTGTTGACTTGAGCCAAGTGATAGCACCAAACATGCTTTCGGCATCGGGCCAAACTTCCGACTCTCCTTTCATTTGTCGACACGTTCAATCAGGCGTTAACCATCGTCGCCGTGCTCTCGTGTTTCTCGCCTGCGACTGATCAAATCAGGCTGATTAGCAGGATGGAGATGGATATTAAGGCAGGAATCAAAGGGTACTGGCTCGAGCGCCAATGAGCAGATTGCCAAGGAGGAAGCCGCTCGTGTGGCGTACTGCAGCATGGGCTGGTAGTGGATCAGGAATTCATGTCTGCATATACGTCGACAATTGGAGTGGGTGCTTCCATTCGGATATCCACCGACTTCTGCGCTAACATTTCAGAAACCAAATGTCGGCACTCGTTTTCGAAGTCCACCGGAGATATCTTCTTTCTGCACTGGTCCTCGACCGCCGAGATTCACTGTGGACCAAGTTCTGAGTCTTACCGGCGGTATCGTCTCACCGGTTCATAATTGAGACGCACAGGATTGATGTCTGGTCTATCACCTCTCAACGATCGAACTCAAACCTAGACACTAGGACAGCTATATAAACCTGGTCACGAACTTGTAGGTCTAAACCCACCCATTCTCACAGCTTTACGAATTTATTTGTTCAACTCCTATTTACAATCATGGTCCTCATCATCAATGGTGTTGATGTCGAAGACTTCTCTCCACCTCCCATCGGCCCCATCCCCGCCCACTACGGCCCCCTACTCCGCGGCATCCCCAACACCGAACCGCGCGCACCCCATTCATACATGCAGCGCTCCGTCTTCGGGGATGACCCCTTCGAATTCCGGGCGGTTGATCCCTCCACCGTGGAGCAGCCCATTGGGCCTCTAGAGACCGCCCCAGGAGTACTGGCGCCCACAGTTACCGGCCGACCGGCCGCTAAGCCTTCACCGCAACCTGCCGCCGAATCCTGGGACCACTTCCTCCACCGCCTTGCGCTTGCAACAACCAAGGATTTGGGCGCGCGCCCCTACCAAATCAGTGATTTTCCTCCTGATTGCCCACTGCGGTCTGTAGAACCTGATTATTCCCACCTCTTGTCGTCGAGAAATTCAGTGGAGACTGTACACCCAAAGTCACAATCTACGGCTGAAGAGCCTGCCGCTAGTGATGCGCCACCTTCGACAGGAGAGGAGCTATCTTTCTCCGCTATTCCGATGGCGCCGGCGTCTAGTGTCGTCGAAGTGCGTGCTGCATCTCATTCCTCAGCGAGCATTGCACAGGCGACGATATCGGGTAGCATCAGTGGGCCGATACGATCCAAGCGAACTGCTCGTGGCAGGTATGTGTCCATTTTCAATCTGTCGTTTTCCTTTTGCTCACTGCTACCTGCAGATTCACCAATACACTTCGAAGACTGAAAGGCTTTGCCACCGGGAAATATCCTTCAGAGCGTCTTTCGTTTTCGCAGTATTGAATAATGTCGACTGTTCAAGTAGTCTGCTTCTCTGGAACGTTATGTTGATGCCCATGGACATTTGTATATCACTTTAACGCGAATATGACGGCAATGATAATGCGAAGTTTTAGAAATCACAATTGGCTGCAGCGACAGAATCAGAAACAGTTTACAGGCATGTTTTGTCATAAATCCAATGACCCAGCCGCCACCAATGCGCCGAATGTTGAAACGTTCTTGATATTATGCTATACTCTGTGCTCGACTATTCACCTATTAACTGGTCAGGGAACGACATGAGCATTGAAAGACTCGAAAATACATAGAATTGAAAGCAGCAGGGTGTATGCCACAAACATTTTCCGTAGCGTAAAATCTATAGCTAGGGCGCCATTCTGGACATAAGATCGAGCGTGAACAACTCAGAGGACGCGTATAGTTCGTTCATCAGTTTCTGGAGGTAATTCATAGTCGCCTGGTACTGTAGTGTTTCGACCGCAAATTCACATAACGGGTCACGGGGGTCTTTGAAGTGAAGCTATATATACATCATAACGGGTCACGGACCACTTTGGTCAGGCACGAGCCTCCAAATAAGGAAATTTCAGGTCCCGCTATAAGCGGAACTGTCCAAAAAAGGCAATTTAAGGGTCTGTGAAGCTGTTCGCTGTAACTTCAGACCATAATGGGTCACAGGCTGTGAAGTTACGGTCGAAACACTACAGTATTGCAGGTGTGCTTTTGAAGAGAAGATAGCGGGCGTGTCAACACGTTCGGGGTGGCGCAATGAAATTAATACAGCGTATATCTCTCTATCTCTAGCGTGACTGAGGGTGGCTTGCTGCTCTGGATGATGTGGACAGTAAAGTTAACATGATGGTGCAGTCGAGAAAGCGCCTGTCCGGCCCGAGTATCCGACACTCCTTCTTCCTTCCACCAATTCACATACCGCTCTGCCGTCGTTCTCCCTTACCAAGCACCTGGTATATCCCGGGATATCCCTCCAGTCAATTCGTTCTGTGACTCCAGACTGGAATCTGGCGTGCTTTGATTATGGTGGAAGTGTCGTTGATTGGAGGTGCAGTTGGTTGATTGGAGGTGTGTGACGCCGTATCTGCCTCTCCATGACCGCCCCCTCGTCATGAAGATGCCCTCTCCCTCTCCCTACGTCTCGAACTCCATCCAGGCTCTTGAATACATCACAACTCTGCCCATACATCACGACAACAAGGTACGCATGTCAGTGGCTACTTCAACAAACGTAGCTGATGGCCTCCAGAAGTAGAGACATATCGCTCCCTCGAACCCGATTTATCGGTTGGCTGCACCGCTTTGCACTATATGAGGAGACGTCTTTTCTCCAGACACATACCCTAGTAAGCTCAATCTCTGTTGTTGATTCCATATGTTGACGTTGAGTTTAGACTCGTATTTCTCCCCGGTGTCTAAGCTGCACTGCACCGGAGATTACGCTGAAAGCACCCACGGAGCTGCGATCGACGGTGATCGATGTTGGTGGGTCCATCTTTGTCTATCCTCAAGTGCTCTGCGCTAAGTACAACCTATAGAACGCTGGCTCAGCAAATGCATATCTCGTCGCTCATGGTGGCACCGTGGCATGTATGCAATTATACTACAGGACGAAATGTGGCGCACCGATTGCTTGTAGCTCCTCTTCGCTTGCATTGCTGTCCCGGTTGATCAAAGAGATACAGTCTCACTGACTCTTTCTGTATGAAGTTCTTCCCCCAGCAGTGGTTAAACCAAAACCACAATGTCTACTTCCAAAGTTTACTGCTTTTCTACCCCGCCTCATACGCCTCGCTTACGCTTGGCGTTCTGCAAAGCACTACAGGCGTTATAATTGTACGTTGTTCTACAGATACTTTTCTGCAGGCATCTAATCGGTTTCTAGAGCCTCGCCGCTATGCTTACATTCAAGCTATGCCCATCCCTGTCGCCTCGTGCTCCTGCACTCCATCGTATACCAACGCCCATCTGCAGTCAACGTCGTTCACGGCGCTCGTCTGTAGACAGCATGGCCACGGATGCGTCGGACATCACAATCGACTCGGTCTCAACATTGGTTGGACCCGACATCAAGCGCAAACGCCGACTCTCTGCTGGTACGTCTACTCCTATTATCTATGAGGCAGACCTGATTCTTCATTTCCAGCGTCTATCGGCAAGCCATTGATGAAATTCGCGAAGACGACGAAGAAGGAGATACGTCCCATGGCGCGCAGAATGTCGGATAGCTTCATTGCCGTCTCGGCGCCCTTCACCACATCGACCACATCTCTTCACACCTGCATCGCATTCGTACTTGCCCCGCGCTACTTCCAGGCAAGTGGAAGCGGCCGTGAAGAAAGCCAGGCGCAATTCGGCGGATATGGTGATATTCGGTCGCAAGACAGCTGCGCCCTTCGTTGCGGACTGCTTAGGGGAGGATGTCATTGAGCCTTCCCTTGTTATGAAAACGCGCTCGCTTGTTCCCGAGGAGTGCGGTTCATTGGAGGAGCAAATCTTTGTGCAGTTTGTTGAGGAGTCGCCGTTGAAGCAGAGGAAGGTCTTTAGACCGGCGAATATAGGCAGAATCATTTCTCGGGCGTGTGTACAAGCACTTTTATGACTGCCGTATGTTCCTGATATTCTCATATACCCTGTTCAAGCAACATTATCAAGCTTTCTGTTCTTCATTCATGTGTGATATCCGAACAGGGAGGTAGTGTTATCGCGAAATTCTTAGCAATGTGGACACCTTTCACTGCATTTTTGTATGGACTCGACGGCGCGTGTAGGCATGCACGGCGTCCTTTTTTCTACACTATTCAAAGTGAAGTTGAATACAGTCGATGTCCCCTACTGCATCGAAAACTCCCAAGACTGAATCACCCGGCAAGCCGTCAATCAAAGCTATACATTGAACTGGATCCGATGACCCAAGGCGCTGACAAGAGTATGGGTAACGCAATAATGTACATTTTTTGTTCTGAGACCTAAGAGATACATACACCAGACCCACAAGCGTACAGAAACGAAAGCAATTGGAAAAACGAACGACATGTCAAGAACTCAAGATGCGCAAGATAGGGAAAAAAGGTATTTTGTGTGCTGCTTCTTCTCCGCAAGAAGACATTGATCCGTCCAATCTACACCATCATCATCCTACTCCATGCTGATGAATGACTGCAAAGACGACTCGCCTAGACGACTTCCTTCGAGCCGGTCGTCTCGTGAATCATTTCTCGGAACGTGAGACTGTCTTTGCTCGAGCCGGACTATCATACGCGTGGTCAGCGATAGATACATTCGAAGGAGTGAAGAACATACATCGTCGTTATCCTTCTCGTTGTTAGCCATCCCGCCATCATCCGTAGCAAATTCCTTTGTGGTATCGATCTTGATAGAGATATTGGTCGGGTGCTTTGTCCAAAGCATCAGCGACGAATCGAAAGTGACTTTTAATGAGATAAGACTTACACGACCTCCACCGGAGAACGCCGAACCCAACCCAACGCGCCCAACACTCGTCTTCGTACCAAGTGTACCGGGTTTCGATTGCGAAGAAATATCCTTGAGGGAGAAGCCCATCCTTGGTTATCCGAAGTCGTGTTGACACCTTCGCCGCTCGCGCGGATCCGTTTACGAGCGTTGAGGGTGGCGAGCAGGGAGTTTGAGTAGACTGTTCAGCAATCAATCAAGACACATGGACTGAGAAAAGAGATAACACACGTCGGCCAATGCAGAAGAAGAATGTGATGTAGATAAAGGTATGTCCCCAGGCCAGGATCTACACGCGCAGACGTGTCATGCACGAAAGAAATGCGAGGAAAAGGACGTACTGAGACCAAGGAAGCGATGGCGCAGAGCGTGGTGATGAGGCCGGTGTTAATGGAGTATATGATCTAGCGCACGTCCTCGGGTCAGGCTCCACACCGGATGGGTGGATGGGCAGTCCGACGTACCAGCATCTTGATCATCCTTCGGGAGTTGGCAAAGCGCGGCCTTGATTGGGCTAGAAGGCAGACGAGAGCCGTTGTGATCGTGATGTCTCCACAAGCCGCGAGGGCGTTGACAGTAATGGAGAGCGCCTGAGAATGCATGATGAGAAATTCGTATCGGAAATGGAAAACGAGGAATACGAACCTTGAGCTCGCCGAGCTCTTCAAAGGTGTGCACATGGAAGAGAGCGTAGACGGCGAATACTGGAAGGTCCGTGAGTACAGCAAGTATCGGATGGAGTCATAAGGCTACCAACGACGCAGCCTAAGAAACTAGTAGCAAGCTAGTCGAGTCTTTGAGAACGGGAGGAGACTTACCGAACTCGCCTATCACAAAAGACGACTAGAAACACGCAAAAGTTAGGCCCCATTTCACGAGGAAAGCAAACACTTACGACTAGGCCAGTAAGCCAGATGTTACGCGAACTCACTACCAGCGGAAAGTACGTGTTGGGATGAGAGGATGTGAGGAAGAAGCGAGCAACGCACGATGCCAGACGCGCATGGTGAGGAAACTGAAGATACGATTAGTCAATGAAAACAATACTGAGGGCGGAACATTTACCCTTGCACGAGAAGAGCGGTGAAGCCGTTGAAGAGAACCTCGAGCTGGAGAGCTTTAGACGATGGTGCATTCCAAGAAAGAAAGGACAAACCAGGAGACTCCTACAAGCAAGTTTCATGAGCGTATATCAAGCCAAGGAGGCGTCAGGAACGTACCAAACTGTGTCTGCAAGGGCAGCTGGGTTGAAGTAATTCGTGATGACATAGGTATAGACTAAACGATAAATTCAACTTGTAGCACGACCGATAAATGACGAGGTGATGTAGCGTACCGGTGTGTGAAATGAGCGCTTGATGGATGGTGTCCAACACCATGACCGCCGTAACAATGCCCTTGAGACCCCAGCTGTCGGTCTGGTGGAGATAGTAGTACAGCGCCTGAACGCAGGTGACTGCTCGCGGTCAATGCATGGTCGCTGAAAGCAAAGGAATTCAATGTACCTCCATGGAGACTGCGAGGAAAAGACCGCTGAGCAACGAGCAGTAAAAAAAGAGAGGGAGAGATGAGCGTACATTCCAGCAATGACAACGCCATATAGGCGGCGCCAAACCTATCAAACCCAAGTCAGAAAAAAAAGAGCCCGCTATTCGGGTACGCCACTACTAACGTCGAGTCGAGAGACACCATCTTGGGTTCAGTGGAGGTGAAACGAGACGGCGAATGTAAATATGATCAGAGGATCAGAGTGGGTGAGAGAGACAAAAGACCGTCGTGTCAAAAGGATTGGGGGGGAGTGAGTGAGAAATGAAGCCTTCGCCGGACATTTAACGACTCAGGCAAGAAGAAAGAACTCAAGCTCAGAAGGAAACGGACTACTCCAAATACGGCACCGCACATCTCACCGCGATGCGATCCGCCTGGCAATTTCAATCCGAAGTTCTAGCCGAGTTCCCGCAAAGCGCTTACGGTTCCGTGAATGTTGTGGTCTACCTTCAGAGGCGATATAGAATGGAAAAGAACACGAAAGCCAATATAAGTCGAATGATGCGGTGCCGGAAATAGGAAACAACATACCGCAACGATGCGTAAAGTCGCCACCATACTCGGCATCTCATCGCGTAATGGAGCTGTGGAAGGTTCCTCGTTTCCTGTCGTTCCTGGTCCTGGAGGTGCACAGACCATTCCTTCGACCTTTGCGTAGTTCCGAATGCTATTCCATATGGGTGCGAGAGCGCGTGCGTGCATACTCAAACCCATCTGGCCCCCGCCACCACAGTGGAAGATCGTCGCTGGCGCCACGCCGCCTGCTTGCTCACGGCACATGACCTTTTCCTAGCAACGACATGCTCCCGTGTGAAAGACTAAAATTTTCATACTTCACCCTTTCACAGAATGTGTATATAAATGTCCTAAGCAGAAGGCTGAAAGTTTGTATCTGTGAATATGCGTATGTGTGAGAACGGAGAAGGGAAAAACTAACCTCGAAAGACAGTGAACATTCCAAGGCAACGGCGAACAGATCGGCGGAAACTTTTCCTTTGCTTGAACCGCTCCTCCTCATTTTCTCGTCCGCCTCGCGCCTTGCACCTTCTGGCCTCGTTCCAATTTTCGTGGTGAAGACACCGTCTCCGAGCCCAACGCAATCGTCTCAACTGTAGGTGAAATTCCACTTTCTCCGTCGAATGTCAAGGTCGAGCAAAGGAGGCTCCGTGGTTCGCGACTTCATTTGGGGTCCGCGTATCTATGCTATCAGATCGATTCCGATGGCGGCGATAGCGCTCATGTGTGGTACTTGCGTGTTACTCCTTCCGGAGAAAGTCCCGGTTACAAGAGTTGAGGCCGATGACAGCGAGCACTGGAGCGGGGGTAAACTGACAATATCTAAAGGTGACAGACATCCTCAAGGCAGCAAACAAGGAGGGTGACTAGAATCGTACATACTACAACTGAAGAGGTCTTCGTCGGGTTGTAGATATGTTCCATTCGGCTGGTCCGATTGAGAGAATGTTGAAAGTCAATGCAAGAAACCGATGAACGCGCGATTAAACAGACGTTGAGCGACCGTTTACAATCTACGTTTCATAGCCATTGTTCAGCATGAAAAGATTGGGCGACAACAAGGAGAAAACGAACCGGACGCTTCAAGTCAAAGGCTTCGCATTTACGACTGGTCGTCCTCTAGACTTTGTACAGTCTCATGTGGCCCTGAATTGAAAGACGTGTCTCGGAAGAATCATAACGCTCGTCCAAGTACGAGCAGGATCCAAGATCCGAGGGCAGATGTTAACAACTGGGAAATCGTTGAACGAGCGGCGCTACATTTCAGAGAAAAGAATCTGAAGCAGCTTCAACAATACCATACTTCACAGCGCAGAAGTCGGTGGATATCCGAATGAAAGCACTCGTTCCAATTGTCGACGTATATGCAGACATAAACTCCTAGATCCACTACCAGCCCATGCTGTAGTACGCCACACGAGCGACTCCCTCCTTGGCAATTTGCTTATTGGCACTCGAGCCAGCACCCTTCTTAATTCCATTCAATGAAGCAACAATTAGACCTGAAGGATCAAGACATATGGCGCTTACTTACCAACACCCATCTCCCCGCATGCGGCGGCCCAAAAAAGTCAACCTTGTATTCAACATCAACTCGACGCTGTAGAGCAGTCTGGTTGAGAAGCGGCAAAAAGGCGACTCCACGTTGAGCCGGAGCCATCGAATTTGGAGTCCACAGCTTGGCTTGGTAAGGCGGCGGAAGCGTGTGCTTACTGCTCTGCTGCGCTGGGGTTTTTTTTTATTATTGGAGGGCCAGTAGAGACATTCGGTGTGGGAATGGGCGCCGCAGCTGCGACGAGTCGATGATTCTCCTGTTCCCCATCCATAGTATCGACTGGTTATGACTCGACATCCTTCACCTCGGATTAAAGATCGGAGTCGATCTCCTCGATGTTAAACGGATCCCCCGCTGAGGAGCCATTGCCGGGAGAGGAGGACGGTGGATCCTGGGGGAACTCAGGATGTTCTACCGTGCGCGCTGCCCTGCGAGATTGGAGGAAATACATCCATGGTATCGGGACGAGTCCAAGGAAGAGGAGTCATCGGGGAATGGCGTAGGGTACGGATAATCATCTATGGTAGAGGGCACGGGGAGAACAGTAGCTGTGTGTGTGAAAGATGCTGTGATATTGCGCCTGACATGTCATGCCGGGCGCCAATGACAAGGCACGGTCCTTCGAATACTCCTTGCAGCCGTAAGTCATGGAGAGTATGTATAGGCTGAAGCCGCGCGGAACCCGAATGAGGTTCTTCAATGCGCACACGTATAGATTCTCGTTGAACTATACAGCGGGAACGCGGTGATACGAGAAGGAGATGGCGCTCGACAGTACAGTCAGCGCGATAGGAGCAATCCTTAGAATACGACCTTGATAGATATGCTACTCGTGCATCAGCGTTCGTACTGTTACGCGAGGAATACACGAGCAACTCACGGATGTAGTACAGGAAGTCAAGTGAAGGCCCGCCCTTCACGCGCGCGCGCGAATGTAGGCGAACGTCCAACAAGTAGACATAGACTGCCCCTCTGCAGGAACGTCGTTTCTTCGTATTGAAATAGCGATATCTGGGACAAAATGAAACCAAGGTGTCAGTGGTACGAAAAAGATCACGAAAGCAATAGGAAGAACAGAGGGAGGATGGGAGGAGTCACCAGCTTTTTACTGTTTGTAAAACGTAGAACTCCTCTTGCATCCGCCGAAGAGTATAGCAGTCCTTTCGGACCTTTGCAGACAGCTGAGATTGCCGTCGCGCTCCGTATATATTTGGGTCGACGGATATGAAGGTAATAGACGGTTGGTAAATGACAGTCCACAAAAAGCGCTCTTAGGGTATTTTGAGTGCGCTAGGCCCACAAGAAAGATGCTGTGACAAGGTTAACGTTAGTTTGGTCCTAGCGCTCTGTCCACCGCCGATGTCAACGGCGTCGAGTAGGTGATGTTGCTGCGCTGTCCTGAGGCGACATGAACTACGGTGGAAGTCTGCCCATCGCGTGTTTCCTTCCTGCAACCTCCCCATACAAGCACGCTATCGTAATTTCGAGCTGCTAGAATGCTCGTTGAAAGGCGGAGACCTACGCGTAGACCAGCTCGACGGGCAGGGCAACCTATGTTTGCATTGGCCCCCGCTGGAAAGACAATGAAAAAACGCACCGATATCTTGCAACCACCCGTAAACTCGGCCCGCCTTGACATCCATCTACATGCTGATAATTGGCCTGACTTGATCAGTCGCACGCAAGAAACATGAGAGCACGGCGACGATGATCGAAGCGTTGATGGCTGATTGAACGGGACAGTGCATTTTGGGAATGGTGAAAGGAGAGTCGGGAGCGCAGCCCGATTCCGAAAGCTGCTGCTATCACTATCAACACTGTGTTCTGTTGCTATTAAGGCCTAGCTTTCTCCTGCATCGCCTTACGAGTCATATTCTTCAACGCACAGGGCTCACCTCAACCGCACTTGATGTACTAATTTTGTAAAGAGTATGTGTGAGCTTACAGTTTAATGTCTTGACTTACTTGATATCATGAATGCTATAGCCGATGTCGTTCTTCTGAAAGCAGCGTAGAGACTAGCAGAATTGTGCGGCCTGCAATCGACGCGTTCGATTGCCTTCCGACGAAACTCCTCCAGGATACACTACGTGCGATCACCGCCTCCAATCTCTTTCGCTGTTACACAAATGAGTTGATAGCACGTACCTCTGTGCCTATTCTGGTGCAGTCAATTGATGTCCGAAATGGCGCTTCAACCACATTGCAGGAGTACGCAGGCGGCAGTCTATCCTTATTGCTGTTGTGGCGCGCACAAAGGTCGTATCTATGCCCCAGTTCCGTGTAGAGCCGCGTACACGTTGAAGTCAGTCCTGGACCGAACTCCTATCTGCCTCTATCCACGGTCGCGACTCTCAAGAAACTACTGAACGAACTATACGCGTCCTCTGAGTCGTTCACATTCAATGTTCTTTCCATAACGGTGCCATTACGCTACGGACGATGTTTTCATATAGCCCGCTGCTTTTGATTCTGGTGCGAGTACGTATTTTTCGAATCTTTCAATGCCGATACGGTCTCATGTCGTGCGTTTACCTCCTTGTCCAAATATCATACATGAATACTTAATCGAGAACAGGGTATTGTATCATATCAAGAGTGTTCCAACATTCAATGCATTAGTAGCGGCTGGGTCATTTGACCGTTGACGAAACACACATGTAGACACCTGAAGAAAGGAACTCTGTGTTAGCGACTGACTAAGCCACGAGACTCAACCAGGTACCACAGCAAGAACTAAGGAAGAAAGTGTTCGCGTTCGTAAGACTAGGCTAGGCCAGGTGTATAAACGAGATCGGAACTAAAGTACAATGATACTACACTACTGCTTATATACTAGTAAGTCTGTGTTTGAGACTCCTTGTCCATACGCGTTTCTACTAGGGATGCTCCACGCCCTTGACCCAGTGTTGTATGCTACTAGTCCGTGAAACCATTAAATACGAGTGGTATCTGCATGTAAGTAATAATACTGAAACGACCATGTGTGCTACGAGTGTCGGCGGTGTGTATATAATAGGGAGTCCATGAGGTATCGGCATGTATGATGTCATCCATGTGTTGGGTGTGTGTCCGACATGAGTACGGCTTCGGTAATGAAAAGGAGTATGATCGGTGGCGAAACAGATGATGAAACAGTCCGTTGGTTGATAAGACAAGGCCCCCGATAAGATATGATAAGATGTGAAAGTGTGAAAATATGGTCATTCATAACATCACCCCCTCCTTAAGGCGCAAGTTCCATTCTGCGCCAGATTTGCTCCATGAGGGTCGCAGAGGGTAGCATGACATCAATAGGTTCGGTGTCAGGCGGTGGCATGGGTCGGAATAGGTGTGATGGAAATTGCGACATAGGGACTTCGATGCGAGCAAGCGCAGGTGGCTTCGGCTTTTTCGGGTACTGCTGGTGGAAATCGCGAATGGCTTCGTCGGCATTCTTGAGATTGCATGCCGGTTCCCATGTCTGTTCGTGTGTGCCATAACCCTTCCAGTGAACCTTGTATTGAAAACCCCCGCGGTACTTCCGGGAATTCACCACTTTCTCAACCTCCCATTCCGGTTCGGCTCCTTCCAGCACAGGTGGTGGACGCGTGTCTCGGGGTTGCGTCGGAAATTGCGGCTCGTGGTAAGGCGTCAACAGAGCCTCATTGAATACGGGATGAATACTTTTCCACGTGTGAGGAATCTGGAGCTTGTAAGAGCTCGTCCCGACTTTCTTGATCACTTTGAACGGCCCAAAGCGTTTGTCATCGAGCTTCTTCATTGGTCGGTCCGTGCTGAGATTCGTCCCCTCCAGCCATACCTTGTCGCCTTCCTTGTACTCTACTGCCTCTGTCCGCTTCCTGTCATAAAACCGTTTCATGTCTTCTTTTGCCATCTTCAATGCTGACCCCACTTCATCCCATGTCTTCCTCATGCCATCGGCAAACTCCTGCGCAGTCTCATTTCTCGATGCCGTTTTTGGAGCGGTGCCTTTGTAGGGATGTCTGCCCATGTCTGCGAAGAACGGAGTGACTTTGGTCGCCGAGTGAACTCGATCGTTGTAAACGAATTCAGCAGAGGGTAACCATTCGTGCCAATCGTTCTGATGGTAGTTGACGAATAACCGTAAGAAATGTTCTATCTCTTGGTTCAGCCGTTCCGTCTGCCCATTTGCCTGTGGATGGTACGCCGTCGTGAAGTTCCCTTCAATGCCCAACAGCCGGTATAACTCCTTCATGAAACGCGAGTGGTATTGCGGGCCTCGATCGTGTATCATCTGTCGCGGCAATCCATGTATGGGGAAGATTTGATCGCGGTAAATACGAGCCATGCCTTCTGACGTCAGGGTGGTGTGTGTTGGTATAATGCGTAACCGCTTTGTGAAATGGTCCACAAACGTGCTGATCGCATTGTATCCTCCCGACTCCGGCAACTCGCCGATCATGTCCGTCCCAACTTTCTCCCATGGTTCGCTTGGTACGTCTATAGGATGGAGGGGTGCAGCCGGTTTTGTGCGATGTGACTTTGTAACCTGGCATTTTTGACACCCTTCCACGTATTCGCGGACGTCTCGGCTAATTCCTGGCCACCAATAGGTGCGTGTGATCAACTCGAGAGTCTTGTACCGTCCCGGATGCCCTGCAAGCTGTGCATTATGATGCATTCCAATAACTTTTCCCCGCAATTCCTTGTCCTTCGGTATGTAAATACGATCTTTCCATATAATAAGTCCGTTTTCCTTCTCTTCCCATCCTTTTTCTTTGTTTTCTAATGCTTTTTGTACGTATCTGTCCTTGTTTCCTTGTCTTTGTTTGATTTTGTTAAGTAATTCGTCCTCCGGTGTAGCTACTGTATGTAAAGAAAATTGAATTTGTGATATAAAAAACTCCGGTTTTAGTAAAACAACGTTTTTGTTATCTTTTTCCCCCTTCTCAAGGCCTGTCATCCTTGACAAGGCATCAGCTTTCCCCATTGTCTTGCCCGGCTTGTGAATCATCTGTATGTCATACTCTGCCAACTCCGTAACCCATTGCGCCTGCCTCCGGTTCAACTTCTGCGGTTTCCTAAAGTACTGAAGGTTTTGATGATCGGTAAAAACCTCCACTGTCTCCTTAGCGCCTAGGAGATATTGCCGCCAGTCGTCGATCGAGTCCATAATAGCCATCATCTCTTTGTCGTAGATCTCATAATTGCGCTCCACTTCGTTCAGCGCGCGAGATCGGAAAGCTACTGGTCTCCATTTTCCGTCAACAAACTGGGAAAGAACCGCCCCGTTCGCATAGTTCGAGGAGTCCGCCTCAACTCGAAACTTGCCTTCGTCGCGTGGTACAATCAGAACGGGTTCTTCCGTCATCCTCCGTTTCAACTCCTCAAACGCCTCATGCTGCTCCATGCCCCAAACCCACTCGCCCTTCCCGGTTAGCGATGTCAACGGCTTTGCTACTCCCGCAAATCCCCGAATGAAACGTCGGTAGAAGTTGCAGAAGCCCAGGAATGACTGCACTTCCTTCTTCTTCGTCGGCTCCTTCCATTCCTTCACTACAGCCACTTTTGCCGGATCCATCTTCACTTCTCCTCCTCCAACAATAACTCCTAAGTAATCTACAGTCTGTGCCTCAAAACTACATTTCTCGGGTTTTAAATACAGCTTATTTACTCGTAATATCTCCAATACCTTTCGTACAATCTGTCTATGCTCCTCGAGAGTGTTCGTAAAGATAAGTATATCGTCTAGGTAAACTATAACATGTCCGCCGTCAATCAACTCCTTCAAGATGTGATTCATGAACGATTGGAACGTTGCCGGCGAGTTTGTAAGTCCGAAGAACATGACTGAGGGCTCGAACAGGCCTCGGTTTGTTCTAAACGCCGCTTTCCACTCATCACCTTCTTTGATCCGGATGTCATTGTAACCCCATCGGACATCCATCTTTGTGAAAACCTTTGCTCCCTTCAACTTGTCGATAAGCTCCTGGATCAACGGCAAGGGATATCGGTTCTTGATTGTCATGTCGTTCAACTTCCGATAATCTTGTACTGGCCGAAGGCTTCCATCCTTCTTTTTGACAAAGAAGAAGGGGGATGCCATAGGTGAAATTGATGGCCGTATACGTCCCGTCCGTATGTTTTCTTCCAGGAACTCATCTAACGCCTTCTGCTCGGATGGACTAAGGGGATAAACCTTGCAGTCAACCGGTTTGGAACCAGGCGTAAGTTCTATCGCGTGATCCCAGGGTCTTCGCTCCGGTAACTTGTCAAAGTCCGCCTTGCTGAATACATCGGAAAATTCCTCGATGTAAGGTGCAGCAGCGGATGAAGGCTGTTGTGATCTCAGCTTTTCTCCGCTTTTGCGATAGTTGTCCCAGTCCATCCAGAACAAACGCTCTCCCTCTTCCAACTTCTCTTCTACGTCTTCTCCTTCATCTTCCGGTGAGTTGTACTCGGGTAGATAGCCGCACGGTCTGGGCATCGATCAAAGGTCAATGTGGATTCCGTCCAGTTGATTGTGGGGTTGTGATATCGTAGCCAATCTAGCCCCAAAAAGATACTTGTTTTGCCGAGATTGGTGACGGCCAACTCAATCTTTTCGGCGTGATCTCCGATCTTCATCCGGACCTCCACAAAACCTTCGATTGCTCCTCCCTCGTTTAGGGTTCCATCCGCATTGTAAACAGGGAGCTTGACCGGTAACTCCTTGATCGGGAGTCCGTTCTTCTCGACGAATTCTTTATTGACACAAGAACCCGTTGCTCCACTGTCAAGAAGGGCACTCGTTTCCCATTCAGAGCCTGTGTGTACGCTCTCTATGGTTACTCGGAGTTTCATGTCCTGCCCCTTTGTTCCCCGGATGTACTTCCTCGACTTTTTCAACTCCGTCACAACTTCCACCGCAGCTTCCTTTGTCAACGCTCTGATCGCCATCACCTTCTCCTCCGTCGCTTCTCTCTCTCTCCGCTCCGGCATCCATGCTCTCAAAATTCCCACTGCTCTCGACACGTCATCCTCTCTTAGCCGTTGTGCGATCCACTCGGGCGTATTTGGCTCAAATCTTTCTTTCGCAGGTTTTGGTGGTAAAGTCGTCGATGATATTTTAGATGTTTCAGTACCCGTACTGTAAATAGATTCTGCATCTGACGACCTTTCCTTGATGACTGCTCCGGCAGGACTGCGTCTACTGCGGGAGCTTCGCAAAACCCAACTCTTCGGCCAGCTTCTTCTTCTCTCGTCATTCATTTCGGTCCATAACCCCGAATCGTCTGGGGTCGACCCTTCTTCGGACAGAACCTGCTGACGTGGCCGTGTTCGCCACAGCTGAAGCAGAGTCCCCTTCGACGTGCATTGTCGATGTCCATCGGCCTGCCGGCTCCTCCATAGGTAACACCGGTGCATCTCGTCGTGTGATCGGCGTTGGAGGTGGGTTCGTAGGATTAGCTCTCGATGTAGCCACCTGCGGAGCTTGAGGCCGGGACTGCATGCCGGACCTCTTGCTCGCCGCCCGCCTTCTCCACAGCTGATCGATCTGAAGGATCTGTGCCTTCCAATCCTTGTACTTCTCTGGCAACCCGTCTCGGCTGCCATAGATCTGGTCGATGATCTTCTCGTTGACATTGGTCTCGAGAAGTCGCACGACAAATGCGTCATCCTTCGAATATCCTGCCTGAGTGAGCAGGACCTCGAACTTCTGGAAGAAATCTTGAGCGGTGTCTTGCCCCTGGCGCAACCGCTCGATCTGATCTTGCGCGTCTCGCGCGAGGTTGGAATCCACAAATCGCTCCTTCAAGTCTTCCTTGAACTCCGTCCAAGAGACTGTCCATTCCTCTTCTTCCTCGTCGAAGTTCTGGTCCGAGTAGTTCTGGACCCATGCATCTACGTGATCTCCTCGGATGTAGGAGAGAACAACATCGATCCTTTCGGAGTCAGATGTGAGGTTGTTCTTCTTGTCACGGATGTATGTGAACATCGATCGCCACCAGCTCTTGTACTTGGACTTGTCCCCGTCATAGTCGTAAGGCTTGTTGACAAGGGATCGGCCTTTGATTTCGACATCGGCATGATGAGCGGGTGTGTGAGGAGCGGTTTCGGGTGCTTCGTTGGACATGATGATCGGGGTGATGGATCGGAGAGTGAAAGGGTGAAAGTGGGGATATGGGTGATGCGGATTTGGATGAAACGGGTGAGGGAATAGAGGTTTGGATGAATAAGGAGGATCGCCTAGATCTGAGATAGAATCCAGGACTTGGTAGGTGGGGAATGATGGTGTGTATCGTAATGTAAGTAAAGTAGGTAGGTATCGTAACTGTCTACACTATTTTACCGACTACTGACTACGTATCTACGGAGCCCAAGAGCTCGTCACAAGTTCGCAATTGCCCAGCCGACGTCCCTCTGGTGTGAGGTAAGCCGAAGTTTTCCTGGGAACGGGGGTTGACCCGTAAACAGCGCCCACTGAAGTGCAACTGCCAAAAGTTCGTTCTCGTGAGAGCGGCTACTTCCAGCACCCGAGGCAGTTATCTCTAACTGTTAGCCGGCGCTACTGGGACCAATACACACGTATGCGGACGTGCGCTGGAATTAGGATTCCGTCGATCTGTAAACAGGGAAAGGGAATGGGGAATGTGGATGATCAAACAGCGAAGTGCTGATCGACGATCAGGGATGTGTGGTAGGTGGTAGAAAGTAGTTCCGATCTTCTGTTAGCGACTGACTAAGCCACGAGACTCAACCAGGTACCACAGCAAGAACTGAAAGAGAAAGTGTTCGTGTTCGTAAGACTAGGCTAGGCCAGGTGTATAAACGAGATCGGAACTAAAGTACAATGATACTACACTACTGCTTATATACTAGTAAGCCTGTGTTTGGACTCCTTGTCCATACGTGTTTCCCTAGGGATGCTCCACGCCCTTGACCCAGTGTTGTATGCTACTAGTCCGTGAAACCA
Source organism: Mucidula mucida (assembly GCA_015501055.1). NCBI lineage: Eukaryota > Fungi > Basidiomycota > Agaricomycetes > Agaricales > Physalacriaceae > Mucidula > Mucidula mucida. The sequence continues at coordinate 122,056 of JADNYV010000097.1, forward strand.
TTAAATACGAGTGGTAACTGCATGTAAGTAATAATACTGAAACGACCATGTGTGCTACGAGTGTCGGTGGTGTGTATACAATGGGGATCCATGAGGTATCGGCATGTATGATGTCATCCATGTGTTAGGCGTGTGTCCGACATGAGTACGGCTTCGGTAATGAACAGGAGTATGATCGGTGACGAAACAGATGATGAAACAGTCCGTTGGTTGATAAGACAAGGCCCCCGATAAGATATGATAAGATGTGAAAGTGTGAAAATATGGCAATTCATAATAGCCTGGGGCGGGACCATCCACCTTTCTATCTCCATCACTATGTAGAGTACCCTCTGAGCTTGGCCCAGATGACTCTATTTCCAATGTCAGCAGTGGTAGTCGCCCTCCATTGAGGACCCCCAGTTGCACGCAATTGTCATGGCAGGCCAGCCTGAACCAGGCAATGACGCTGGATATTTCTCTCCTGAAGATGTGGACCGAGCAGCGCCAACAACATTTTGAGACGCTCATTGGCCGATTGACTGCATCCACAGGCTTTCCAGTGCAATGGGTTGAGGATCCGAATTGGCAACTATTGTTTAGATGAGTTCATTCCACTCGCACCTTGGATCTGTCGACATTCGCTTCGCAACTGTATTCTTCCCAGTGTGCGAGAGGAACTTCGGGAAAATGTATGTTGATCTCTTTTTGAATTGTCTTACTGATTGTTGAATAATCCTTTAGGTTCGTTTATTGGTTAAAGACCAGAACACGACGCTTCAGGAGGATGGATGAACTGGCATGAACAACCACTATTTATGGGATTCATGATCGCCTTGAATGGTCGTGTCTTTACTGTGCAAACAGAAGACCATTCCATCAAACGGAAGAGTGGTGACCATCTGTTTGAGAGGTTGAAGGATGTGAAGAAGGATGTTGAGACAACTTACAAAGTCACCATTATTGCGGTGGTCACCAACGCGGGTCCCAACGGTCGGAAAGCTTGCCGGCTCTTTGCTGCTGAGTTTCCTTATATTATTGTCCTTGATTGCTATGCTCATCAAGTATTTATATTGTGCTTAGTGCTTTCATACACTGACTGAGATACAGATCAATCTAATTGTTGCCGACTTCTTCAAGTCAAATCCGAGCTTCTCAAATCGCTGACTGCGCGGTAGCACTCAGTGGGTGGCTTCGAGTCGAAGAAGGGTATTCTTGCAAAGCTCACTCGTGCAGTCATTCGTGCTATCCTGATTTGATGGACATGCATTATCAGGCATACTCTCGTCTTCTTCAATTAAGGCTGGAACTTGTTGCCATTTTTGCTGCTGATCGAGTTCATCCGCAGGTTGTCTTCATTGGTGATGCGATCAGCTTGAGAAGGCGGAGCAAGATGAAGGTAATTGTGAAGGATGATGGTCTATGGCGTGGCCTTATCCGCCTTACTCAATTCTGCAGCCACTCGCCATTGCCGCCAACGCAGTGCAGGGCGCATTCATTCGGCTTGATATGGTGCTTCTTACATTTGCTCATCTTCACTTCCAGTATTCGCAGATGCTCACAGCACCTACAGTTGGAGTCGCAGACAGCACCGGTATTAGGGCAAGTATCTCAAGCATTGAGAAGCGGTGGAAGAAGGCTGATCAAGAGGCGTTTGTGGCGTATCTTCTTATTAATCCGCAATATGGTCTTGGATTTTTTTGACAGTACTTGTGAATTGTTTCGTGTTGCCAACATCTCCGCCTTCCTCAGTCACATGTACAATCGCCTCTTCACGACGGATAGTCCACCCGATGATTTTCGATCTGAGGTTGAAAACTTCATTCTTCGTCAAGGCATTTACGAGGACATACAAGTTGGTGTCGAGGACGAGTTCAAGAATGCCAAAAAAGAAGTAAGTGCTGTCATGGTTTGCCTTGAAAATGGCTAAGTGATGCTTTAGAATCGACCATTCAACCCCACTACAAGTGCTCATTCGTCATCAAAGTCCCGTTGCAGATACACGAACCTCATTTTTACCTCTTTGCGGCACAACTTTTAGAAGTGACGTGCAACTCGGGCTCTTTGCGAACGACTTTTCAGTGTGTTTGACAATATCCTAACAAAGCTTTGCACCCGTATGGGTACAGACTTGCTTACACTTTTGGCAAAAATCAAGATGCATCTCCGTGATGAGCTTACGAGGACGGGCAAGGGTAAGGAAAGCCGTGGTTGAATCGAGCGCAAGAGCAAAACATAATTTTCGACTTTGCAGCAAGTGCACGCAAGAGTTCAGAACACACGGCTCCGGCGATGACTGATACTACTAGTAGGTTCAATACATTCTTGCAGACAGAACATGACTAACACTTGGTTTGAGCCCAGGATGTGTCAGATGGCCCATCAAAGAGTATGTGCAAGTGGTTTCAGCTCAACAAATCACTCCTCAATGAAGACAATGAGGACAATGAGCCTGTTCGCTCCGGCGCACGCGCTGGTTCCCGATCACTCTTACAAAACTCTTCAACTTTGAACATGCCTTTTGGAAGGACAGGTTTATGAAGGAGGGAAGCACCTTTTTGGATGATGAACTGGCTGTTTATGAATGGCTAGAGCTCGATGCGCAGGGTGAAGAGATGAAGGAAATGGAGCCAGATACGGAGGAGTACATATTTTCTTAGTGCAGTGGCGGATCTCTCAATTTTCTACAAAGCATAATCACATTCATTTCATCCTACATACAGTCTAAATGTCTTTTTATGGTGTACAGTACGAGTAACAACATGCAAATTGTGCTTGCCATTGGTGTGCGGACCGGGAACGATTGTTGTGGCTACTCCGGCTACTCAATCTGTCCGCCATTAGCCGGAAAGCTACAGCGGGTGGCAGCTACTGTCCGCCAGTAGCCTGAACAACACTGGGGGATAACTCCACACCCTTGACCCTGTGTTGTATGCTACTATGGAGCAGTTGGCTAGTCACTGCGAGTTTATGACAGCAATTTGGCACCATCAGATGTAACTCAAATTCTTATTTGTCTGACCAAACAGCTCCTTTCATGAGTAGAACAAATGCCTGAGACAGATTTTTATTTGGGTCAAAATTGAGTGAGCTGAGATTTCGACGCGGCGCCGGATTCCATCACCTTCCTAATATGGTAATGCCTCGGCACGTGCCTGCGCCCTAAGCATCCATCTGAAGCGCCACAGTCTCCGGAATATGGCGATGAGACTTGTACTGATGAGAACCAATAATCCCGAACCTTCTTCTGAGCATCTTTTGCATCCAGACCATCATGATATGCCTCGCACCAACAAACAGTGCGCTGCTCCCATCTCCGGATTGTCTCGAGTTTTAACACTGGCGAGCGCTTTTGGCAATTAACCCTAAGCCCATCAAATGTGTAATCACAGTTCTCTCGAAGATACCGCTTCACGGCACCCCAAAAGTACTCTATGAAGTTAAGTTCACAGTGATCTTTGGGAGAAACTCGCACAGATGTCCGGCTGCCTTCAATGGTCTCCTGAACAAGAGAGTGTTGCTCTTTGAAGTCCGGCTGCTCTGTAAGAATGGTGGTTGCACAGCAATGTCTTTGAAGTGCATCCTTTTTTGCACTTCATTGTGAGTTTATTCCGCCAAAGTCTCACGCTCTTCAAGTACAGCACACATCCTTTGGTTCATTCGGGAACTCACAATGATCTGAGCCGAAAACCATGGGCTGGGAGACACGTACGCCATCTTTGATGAACCATCCATCACACATGAAGGCCTGTTTCCCACCGGGACGAAGATTCATCCTCAAAACAACCAGGGCATCGTCTCCATATGCAGAATGTCCTTGGGAGTTTATCAATGAGGAACAGAGCTTGATAACCAGCGCCATGAGCATTCTCGAACGCGGGAATGATACGTTCTTGTGAGCTGGGAACAGAACACGGCATAAGTATCATGGAGTGATCTGTCAACTGAAAGATGAAGATCATACCTGCTTAATAAAGGCTCCCCGTTCCAATAGCCCTTGTAATTCTTGCCATACTTGAGAGTTTTGGGAGGCCTCGGGGATCCATCCAACCGTTGGTGACAATATCACTTTGGTGAAGACCACGCCCAACACCTTCTTGCGAAGCGGTTGTTCTCCTTCAAAAATCCAACTGGCCTTCAGACCATCATTAGCCTGGGCGGTCATCTCGTCATGTGCTGTTGGGACGAGTCGGCGGGTAACAAAGGTGCCAACGGAATAATCAAGATAATTGGATGAGCCAACCTTCTCCTGCTTGACATTCCCAATCCTGTACCGAACGAGGTGTGGTCCATGCTTCAAAAGCATATTGGGCACATATCGTTCATTCCAATCCTCAACAACATCCGGCTTGTTCATGCCCATTGTAATAAACAGCCTTCTTATGCTCCGTAAACTTGAACCTTCCTCCTGCATGATTTTCCGACAGGCCAAATAACTGATCTGCTTCTTAACCTTATAATGAACTCGAGGGAAGAGTTCAAGCTCGATATACTTCTTGAGTCCCTCGGGCATCTCTTTGTTGACAACTCCACGGCCGTACTCCGAGCTTGATCAGGGATCATTGTACCATTCATGAAAGACTGCAGCTTTCCGGGGCTGAATGACCACTTGTTTTAATCGAAGATAGTCTCGGATTTGAGCACGAATGGTGGGGTCAGAAAGAAAGGACCATGTTTTCCCATGCATTCCGCGGCGTGAAGTGGGAATTTCACGATTCACAAGCCATGCTCGCACCCACAAGCGAACCAAACGACCGCCCGAGTTTTTTGACCATCCATTGGCCTGAGCGGCAATCTCCAATGCTTCAGTATGACTTTTTGTTCTTCAGAACGAGACGAGGTGGCTTCGATTGCGCGCGCACGTCGCGCTTGAAGCCCGTTCTGATTATTGCTGCCCTGCCATACAGTTTTCTTTGATTTGATAAGGTTAGAGATGGGGTGAGTGCATGCTCCATCTCCTTGCGGCGTGCATCTTTCTCCTGTGCATGTTGTTTGTGTATGGGAACATCGTGCTTGATGCGTTTCGGGGGAGGAGGGGGAAAACAAAATGATGCCTCTGTAGAGGTTGTGGGAGATGCGGGACGACTGGGAAGGGGACTTTTCCGCACTCGCATATCCTCAACATCTGAGCCTTCAATATCAGACAGCAGATCAAAGGAATGTAACGGATTTTCATTAATGATGTCAGAAATATTGGAATCGTAACCAGTAAATGGTGAATACTGGGCGAGATGGAGAAGGGGATGGAAGTCACAATGAAGATAACAAAGGAGAACAAGTCGATGGTAAGGAGACGGTGCCGGAGATTGCACAGCGGACGTGGTTTGCCTTTGGTGCAAAGAAAGATCTCATCATACTTGCTTGAGAGCTGATTTGCGCATTAGCCATGAGATGAGAAAGATAATTAAACTCACCCTTTACGTGTCTTTGCATCCTGCTCCTCCTGCTTCCTGGCCTTTCTTGCCTTCTCCCTCTGCCAACTTTGCAGATTGGCCATTATACCCAAGGCTCCGCTTCGCAGTTGCCTTCTCCAATCCTTCGAGGACATACCACTTGCAGTATTCGTCAAGGCCTCGTTCACCGTGAGTGGTTTCGCAATCGTTGCCAGCTCCTCCGTCATTGCTTGTTCTGCGGCTGCCAACACTTCATGTGGCATAATCTCTGCATAATGGTCGTCAGAGACATCCAAGTCTGTCTCATCATCCGTGTCCAAGTAATCACTGTCATCGGAGTCATCATTGCCAAGGTCAACAAGGCCAGGTGGGTTGTTGTTAACCGTTCCATCCCAGGTACCAAACCGTCATCAATGGCGCGATCGAGGGCTGCACGCAGCTTCTCATATTCAGCAAGGCGGTGAGCTTCTCTGCGAGCTGCTTTTACTGCACGGGCTGCCTCAAGCTTCTCCTTTTCCCGGATTGTTAATTGTTTGCGTGGTTTCTTGTTTTTTGGGGCCATGGAGATGATGTACGGAAGCAAAATGGGTGTATTCTAGGGTTAGGGTTTACAACTTGTTTTTTTGCCCACGGATTCCATCGCTGTCACAAACTCGCAGTGACTAGCCCAACTGCTCCATAGTCCGTGAAACCATTAAATATGAGTGGTAACTGCATGTAAGTAATAATACTGAAACAACCATATGTGTTACGAGTGTCGTGGTGTGTATACAATAGGGAGTCCATGAGGTATCGGCATGTATGATGTCATCCATGTGTTGGGCATGTGTCCAACATGAGTGGCTTCGGTAATGAAAAGGAGTATGATCGGTGATGAAACAGTCCGTTGGTTGATAAGACAAGGCCCCCGATAAGATATGATAAGATGTAAAAATGTGAAAATATGGCGATTCATAACAGCATGGGGTTTTGTGCTTGCGACTGACAAGGTACTACTGCATTTGGGACTGTACAGAAAGTATATAAGTATTAGCAGAGGTCTTAGAATGGGAAAATCTGTACCTGGTAGCCATCCTGTGCTACCTATGCTCTCTCCGATCGCTTCCGGGACTTCCCCGGCAAGGTGGCCAAGCCGACTGGACAGCAGCAACGAGGCCATTGCATGTAATACTCTCTATGCTTATGTATAAGATGTGTCTTAAGGTCTCTGCCTTGTTTCCTCAACATAAACTGCCCATATACCCAATTTAGTGTTTGAGGAAGCCTGGTGTATAGTGGCACAGCAACTTGCTGCCTTCAAATGGTTAATTTTTGCCATGATCTACACTGGAACTGGGGAGGATTACATAAGAAATGGTCTGTAAATACAATGCCTAGGACAAATATAATTCGAGTGCAGAAACCGCACTTGATTTGGTCGCGCGATCAAAAAAAGCAGGAGCCCAGCTTTTTTGCAAACAGCAATAAAACCCTTCAAGTCGACGGCTGAGAACAAACACTATGAGAAAGAATAATATACACGCAACTAATTATTTCAGCTGAACAAGCACCGTGCACTGGCCACCAAGGTCACAGGTGGGGGAAATGATGCTCAAGTAGTTGCTGTGCTACCGGCCTTGCTTGTGACCATCAATGTTCGGTGTCCTCCAAGACGGACAGTTGTAAAGTCACGCTCGTCGTCGCCAGCAGGGCAGCCCTCAAAGAGCAAACAAAGAGCAGAATCCAACAAGCGAACTCGGTGGAGAAGGATCATCGTTATTCATTGCGGAGAGACCAGTGCGTCCATCTTTTTACTTTGCCTTCATCTATCTAAATCCGTCGTATTAGATACCAGCGAAGCTTGCGCGGATAATCGACGAGTTGGGCATTGATATCCTGGCGCTGGTTGAAGTAGAAGCATGTATGTATTGGGTATCATCTGCGAAACAAGTCAAATCTTGGGAGGGCGCGATGGGCCTGAAATATCAGTTCTGTGGCGGATCCAGAGGGAAGTATCGATAGAAGAGATGCGACGCACAGCTTTCTGTGGAGTTTGTCAAGGTAAAACTCCGCCGGCAACGGGTCTCCGCGTCGATCTCTCGTTGAATGCTGGGCGTACTATTCTTTCGAATGGTCCACTGCTACTACTAGCGACGATGGTCGTACGAAGCAATAGGGGGTGTCTCAC